>JABJVR010006186.1:0-12732 GCA_025773905.1 Chitala chitala | reverse complement strand
TACAGCATGCGCCAGCAGCAGTAATTACTGTGAGCTACAGAGACTGTTGTGGGAAGGCTAAATCAAAAAAGTATGTCCTATTAAACCACAAAAGGACTACCTTTAAGAGATATAGGGGAGGGGGAGTGTGTTTGTGTGTGTGCGTGTGTGTACGTGTGTGTGTGTGTGTGTGTGTGTGTGACTAGCTACATTAACTTTTGTTTAATTTAAGAATTAAAGAAAGTGTTTGAATACTTCCATAATAATTGCACAGTTTGTTGTGCTTCAACTTCATTAATTTTATATACTTTTAAAAAAGAAAAAATATATATTTATCCTGGGTTCACAATTGTCCTTTTTAACCACATTGTCCTTTTTTACCTTTCTATGACAGTGTTTCAGGGCCACTCAAGATTTTTGTGACTTTAAACTCTTTTTTAGAGTGACCCTCGTATGTTTCTCAGTTCCTGGAACAGATCTAATCTTTTCTCAAACATTTTACAAAACACCTTTATCACCTTAACACTCCCCAACACAGTGCTGTTAAGCACTGTTCTGTGATCATTAGCTCATATACAGATGGCTTTCAAAGTCTGATACTTTTAACGTGAACAGAAAATATGCCAGTATTGCCAAATACTGCAAAGGGTTTGCTAACTGGCTCAGTGTGAGCTCTGCAACTGGACATAAAATCCAGTCCCTTCACTTGAAATTTTAGACCTCTTCTTTTGAGCATTATTAGCTTCTTTTGAGTGTGTAGTTTAATACGTATTGCCATGTTAGCCTTTATAGTCAAATTTTTAACCACTTATCCTTCCTTTACCAGAAGGATTTCTCCCAGGGTTTAGCTACACATGTCCATGGGGTAACCCTACACTTGGCACCAGGAGACCTCCCCTTTAGCAAGACCTGCTTAATTTTCCATTAAACTCTCCTGGGATACTACAGCATGTCCTTAAAGCCTCGTTTCAGTCTTCCTCTACAGAGTAGTCCTGCAGTATCTGCTGCAGCACCAGAAGGTCCACATCTACAGCTGCTGGAAAGCTTCCTTCCTCTGTACGTGTCTTTTAGCCCAGCCACAGTATAATTGTCTTACACACTCAGGATTACAGCAACCTCCATACAAAGTCTAAAATCTGGCACAGTCCACAGTAGCAGCTTAGAGTAACTAGGGCTGCTAATCAGAAATGTCCAGATTAGAATCTCAATTCCACTTTGGTGAATGTGTCACCATGGCTTTGGCAAGTGGCATCACACAACCTCTGGTCTGGTGTACGCTTCAGCAGGCAGTTTCACACGTTGCTTTGGCAACCGTCTGTCACATTTATTTCAGTGAGAAACTTTTTGCCCAGTTTGGCAGGAAGCTACATGCTTGCCTCATGTCCTTTTTTGGCAACCTGACACACAGATTTAGAATCAAGACTTATATACATATCAGCGGACATGTCTAAGGAGCAATTGGACCAATGACTTTGTGCAAGAAAAATAAAGGAGCACCTGGATAAAATAAAGGAGCCTCATCATACTTGTTTGTAGGGGATAAATGTTCCGTCTTCTGGCCTATAAGATCCCTATACTATACTTAAAATTGGACACACACACACACACACACACACACACACACACACACACACACACACACACACACACACACACACACACACACATAGAGAAAGAGAGGGAGGATGGGGATAATAATAAAAATGTTCTGCTTTCTTGGTTTACCTCACATATATTGTGTCGAACCTAAAAATAGCTGCATGTTAATAATGCATGTTTATATTAGCTCCAGTTACTACCATCTGACCATGCAATATTAGATCAGTACTTTGGAGTAGGGTCCTTACTAAGCAACACAAATAACCCAGAGTGACATTTATCAAAACTGTTTTTATGTTTTAATGGTACACCGACAGTTCTTGCATTAACATTGCATTGGTTATGTATTATATTAACTGGGTTTGTCTGTTGTTGCTGCCAGGTGACATGGATACTGCAGATATTCTTATGGGATGGGATCTGAGGCTAGGCTGTCTTCTAAACCAGACTCGAGGTTTCATACTATTTAATTTTGATCATCTGATCTCCATAATTCCCTGCCCATTTCCAACAATATTGTCATGTACCCTATAAAGTGTTCCATCATATTTTGACAACAAATATACTTTTCATTCACATTGTGTTTTCATGTATGTATAAATAATTAATTGACTTATTAAGAAGCCAATTAATTATGTGTATATAGTCTCAAATAAATTAAATGGGCTGGTAAATCCAATGGGATGACGCATGACTGTAGCCCTTAAACAAATCACATCACCAGGATGTTATTTTTGAGTTTGAATCAGTGTTACTTTTAATGAAGCACACATGGAGATGACAGGTAATAGGTTATGCTTTGTAGTGATTAAAATTGTAACTAAAATTATGTGAAAGCATATATATTATGATAATTGTTTCATAGTTTCAACATCTGTTAATGAAGTTGTCCTCAGCAGATGAACAGACCTATTCCAAAGCCCTACAAATGGAGATAAAAGCCTGCCGGTGAACTGTTTACCTGGATATCAGATTTTACTTTAATTAGCTGTAATCAGTAACAAACAAAAGATCATTTCTAAGCCTGCTTCTTGGCAATGAATGTCATGTGCTAAAAACAATTCCTGGCAACTCCCAAAACCTCATTTTCCCATGCCCAGCACCACCATCTGCCAACTGTTCCTAACAATTACAATCACATTTTATACACAGTTCAAACAATTGGATTTCATTTTTGTCCAAAAAGTGATTTATTTAAAAAAATAAAAATTTAAATGCTGGTATGTGAATAACATGGGGTTTGAATTAGATTAATCTATGCCAGTTAAACTGTAAGACAAAGGATTTTATGACTGCCAAAAACAGTTCAATAAAAGTATGGTGTGGTTTAACAGAAACAATTCTGTTTATTTGTACAGTCACTTTATGAACTGATGATAAATTCAAGAAATATCCAGCATGCTTGGAGCAGTAATAAAGACGCAGTGTGGAAAGATTGATCTGTCTGTTGAAGCAGTGTAACGACTCCTTGGACACACTGGTGAAGTCTAGTCCTTTTGTGGTTTAATAGGACAATTGTTCAGAGTACACATCCAAAATTCAAAGTAATCAAAAACTGGCAAAAATGTCAAAATATCAATTTCTGTCTGAAGGAAAGATGTTGGAGAGGTTGGAGAAGGAAAATACATGCTCAGAATTGGTAAAATAAGTCTAAATACTTCACAAAATATGAACTAAACTAACACATAAAATTAAGGGAACTGTAGAAGCAGGGATTTTAAGTAGCAGGTGTGTCTCATGAACCGGGTCAGTTCCATAAAGACTGGAGTGTTAGAAGGTGGATAGCATCACGGTGTGTGTGGTGTGATGGCACGTCTGTTTGTGTGGAACTGAGCACTAGACTGTGAGGACATTCAATGACTAGAACAAGAATCACTTGCAACATGTTGAATTGTTTTTGGCTACTTTGTATTAGGATACAATGAGACATCCTGGGTTTATTATATTTGAAGTTTAATTTTTACTGATCTAACCTGATTGCATTCTGGGAGCACAAAATTGTCATAAGTGAAAAGTATTACATGCACGCATACACATACACACAGTAACAAACAAACATAATGTTATTAAATACAAACAGAATGTTATTACTGTCACTCCAAGATTTAAATGTATCTTGTATTTTAAGACAACTTGCTTAAAACACATTCTTATATAATGCATTATTTCTGGTTGTGTTCATAATAAACAAGTTATGTCTATTTGTGTATTTTTTGAACAACAAATGTTTGAAATGATGTGTTGGAATGAAAGCAAAGTAATAAGGTCAATACAAAGGATCAAGGATTTGCCAGCCCACATAAGAAATGCACCTGTGTTACTCAGTGTTATTAACTGTAAAAAACATTCATCTTATCTCAATAGTCAACAGCCAGTGTAAAACAGTCAATTTTTTCATAACCTGTAATAGAACTGGATGTTTCAAACCCAAAATATTTCAAAATGTAACATAAAGAAATGTGTGAAAACAAGTACAGTATATGCCACTCAAAGCAATGATGCCATATACTAACAATAAACACTGCTTCACAATGTAGTTGCCATAATTGGCCAAGGAAATAAATCCACACCTTATATGTTCCTGACACGATTAAAGTCAATTCAGTTTTTTTCATTGTCATATTGCACCTTTTACAACAATGTGCCCCAAAGTGCTCTACAGAAGAATTTGAAGTTGTTAAAGAATAAGCAGTAGGAATAAATACAAATGAAGCCAGACAACAATGGAGGAGAGGAACCAAAAACTCCACAGTATGGAGAAAAAAAACCTCTGGGGTTTTTTTGACTGGCTGCCCAGCCCTTCCTGGGCATGCTAACATTACAAAATAAACAGGTACTTATTGAGACTATGAATGTAATAGCACTATATAGTCCTCTCAATAGGCTCGTGGTGTCCCTCGGGCGAAGCTTCATCCAAGGTGGTGCACTAGGACTCAGCAGCTCTAATAAGATGTCCTGCTCAGATGGTGCCCGGATGGGCACCAGGTACACACATGCAAAAACAAAGATTGCAGAGAGGGGTTAACAAATAATATTAACACTAGCAGCCCCATAGCAAAATATTAAAGTTATACTGGCATGTACAGCATGTGCCAGCAGCAGTAAATACTAATTACCAATTACCAGCTCAAAAAGTAAAAGAAATTTAAAAGACAGAAAATGTAATAATAATAATAATAATAATAATAAATATAAGACTTGAGTAGGAACTGAGCTTTCCTTCCACTTTATTGCTGAAGGAAGTGCAGGGTGTCCCTCTGTATGTTTTACCTGTATGTATCCTAAATAGTAATGAATTAAAACACTGGCCTTCAAATCTGAGTCCGGAATAGTTTTAACTTAACTGTGCTTTGAGGACAATAAATCACATATAAGAAATAGCCTACAGTTTAACAATAATGAAATTCTCAACAGATCATTAATTTTTGTTGCTGTTTGTTGTGAAGGCTATTTTTAAACAATTTGCACAGAGTTCAAATCTTCTACCAGAAATTTCTCATGATGAATGGAATCAAAATTTTCTTAATGCTATAGATGCGATTTCTGCTTAACTGGGAGATATTTTAAACAGTTAATTTGATGTCACTTAATTTACAGACTTTCTTAATTATGCCAATTACGCCAATAGGGAGCATATCTATCATCTATGAAAACATAAGCTAGTTCCAACTCAGTAAGGCCATATGCTTGTGTCATCAAAATGAAGTAATGGACATGAATGAAATCATTACGTGTGATTATAAATTAAAAATATATAGTTTATAAACATTACTGACAAGGATGAGTAATTAATGCTTAAGCAGGCTTCAGTGTTTTTGGGTTTTCAGGTCTAACATGCTGACTACAGGTGAGCCAACTAGCAAATTTTTTTTTCATCTTTATTGTTGTTATTACATGAATTCAGAAAAGCCTAAAAGAAAGTTAGATAAATTTCCACTTGAAGAACAGCCACTGACTTTACTACCAGTCTATTGGCATAATTATTTTTCCCATCTGGAAATTGTCCAACTTCAGTAGCAACAGTTACCCATCGCACTACACTTCTCATCTCCTTTGACTAACTGACTTGTGTAAATGATTACAATAACGACATAACCCATCCTGATGTAGGCAACGTACATGAAAAACAGTATTCATTTTTGACAACAAAGTCCGATTTAGTTTAAGTATTCTGACTAAATTGCTTTTTAATTTCACTGCATGTTTGTCAAATTGTTAGTTTTCATTTCATTTTCATTAACAGAAAATAAATAGTCGATGCAAAATAATCTCCTCAAAAAAGTGAGATGACAACTTTTACTTAGTTTAAAATTTATTAGCTCTTGCTGTTTCTCAATGTGGCGGCATGGTGGCGTGGTGGTTAGCACTGTCGCCACGCACCTCCAGGCCTGAGGTTCAATTCTCGCCTTGGGTCTGTGTGGGTGGAGTGTGCATGGTCTCCCTGTGCTTGGTGGGTTTTCTCCAGGTGCTCCGGTGTCCTCCCACAGTCCAAAAAACATGTGGGTTAGGTTGATTGGTGAGTCCAAATTGCCCATTGTGTGTGTGCCCTGTGGTGGGCTGGCACCCCGCCCTGGGTGTCCTGTGCCCTATGGGCTCCAGGTTTCCTTGCAACCCTCACCAGGTATAAGCAGTTAAGATAATAGATGGATGTTTCTCAATGTTAACAAAAAGGCAAAACTGAAAATGCATTGCATATGTAAGCGATTTGGATACAGTACATTTTACATATTAAATTTCCCAAAACAAAAATGTCTTTCTAACATAGATATGAAAAAAAATCACGTAACTATATAACTTTCCTACAGCAAACTTCCATACAACAAAGGGTCATGGGCTCTTTGTCTTCACTGTACAGTAAAACCTGTAGCAGGGAGGGCACTGCAGTTTTTCTCCATTTTACAGAAGACAATTCAATGTTACTTTATCTGTCACAATGACTATTCTCTCGAGAACTGGCACAACTGGAATGAAGCTCTACTCTTGACTTAACACACATCCAGTGTATGTTTGTTACTTTCATGAAGTACTTGATTTCCCTCAGTTAATGTTCCCATATGATGGATGACATTTGAATCTTCTGACATTACCAATGTGAAGGGGCGATCATTTGGTAAAACTCATAATGTAAAAATTGTGTATAATTTAATAACTGTGCAAATATAAGAAAATTGAATAAAAGCTGATATTGTAATATATTGTAGTCTTAGAATAATGTAATAAAAATGGTCAGAAAAAAAACATTGGTACCTTTAATTCCAATATCCAGAAGGGAGTAGGGAAGGCAAAGGATGCAGTGTGAGGATGGTGTAGGGAAAGTGAAGGATGCAGTGTGAGAATGGCATAGGGAAGGTGGAGGATGCACTGTGAGGATGGTGTAGGGAAGGTGGAGGATGCAGTGTGAGGATGGTATAGGGAAAGTGGAGGATGCAGTGTGAGGATGGTGTAGAGAAGGCAGAGGATGCAATGTGAAGATGGTGCAGGGAAGGTGGAGGATGCAATGTCAGGAACGAGTTGGTAGAAGTATTTCATTCCAGTGCGTTACTATTTTGTAATATCACAGTGGAAGATTTAACTGAGATTGGACAAGCAATTTTTTCTAAGCACAGTTAGTGACCTAGTTCACAGTAACAGTAGGTGTAATTCTCTCTGTGCTTATGTTTGGCTGAAGAGCCTTTTCATTTTCCTGTCACTCCTTTGTGTAGGCTGTTTGCTACACTCTTTAGTGAAACACATATCCCTGTTATGAAAGTGATATTACAATGTCTTTGTTTAAAGGTTTCTTCTTTCTTTTCACAAATTCCCCACAGCTACAACGTACAGTTCTAGACAAATCTTATGTTATATGGTTTACTATTGTCCGTCTATTTTTGTTTTATAAATCTTACTGTTATGCAGATAACTGGTATATGAAAGTGTCAGGGATGTATACTAAGTGAACATTATGTAATCTTGGTAAAATTTATCCAGACATTTAGTGTATTTCTTATTCTGTGAAAGAAAGAAAAAAAAAACATTAACATGTTTACTACCACAGCAGTAACTAAAGGTCATTTAAAACAATTTCAGTAAGGAAAACACCACAGATATAACTAGGAGTGTATGCTCTTCAGGGGTTACCTTAGCTCAATAGGAAGCACTTTTACCCCAGACCTCTGAGGCTGCAGGCTAAAATCCAGGCTTCACTTTAGAGAGTGGAATTTTCAAGCTCTCCTTGGTTCTGTATGTATTATGTCAAAGTGCACTAAATTCGTCTGAAAGGTCAAAAATAAGAGGTTTAGTGGATTGGTGACTAAGACAGTGTCAGGGTGTGCTCTGTAAGTGCCGTGTATTGGGCAGACACACCAACAAAATTCTGCATCTCTTCATGATCTCTCCTCCTCAGGTTATTCTGCCACCCTCATGGCCCTAAACTGGAAAGCATGTATGTGTGTGTGTGTGTGTGTGTGTGTGTGTGTGTGTGTGTGTGTGTGTGTGTGTGTGTGTGTGTGGGGGGGATAAACACTCCTTGGGGGCAAATTGGATATTTAAATCATAATTTTCCATAACTGACATAACAAAAATTAATGAGTGTAGGATTCAAGCTTCTCAATGACTCACCTAGTAACTGTCAGCAGCCCCATCTGAGATATCCTGAGCTGTAATTGGACCAAAACAAATTCCAGAACCACAATTGCATCTGTTGCTCATCCTAGGTTCACTCTGGGTTTTTTTCATCTAGACTTCATTACTGTAATGCACCATACACAGGGTCAGGCTCTGTTATCCGGACTCCAAGCAAACCAAAATTCAACAGCCAGATTACACCTGTCCTAGACACTCTCCATTTTTTAGCAGTTAAATGCAGGGTTTGTTTTAAGGTTTTGTTGTTTTCAGGCCGTGAGTGGTCTGGCTTTCTTATTATGTATGTCCCATCAACGTCTTTAAGTAAAAGGTCTCCTTGTCATAGAAAGGTCAAAAGAAACAATGAAGGGTGGTCAAGTATTTGCTGTAGCTGGCCAACAAGTGTAGCACCTGAAGCCTCCAATTGCACATTGTCTTCCCCCATCTGTGACACAGCCTCTCATTGGCCACCCATTGTAAGTTAGGTCTTCCCCCAAACTGTGACACAGCCTCTCATTGGCCGCCCATTGTAAATTAGGTCTTCCCCCAAACTGTGCCATAGACTCCAATTGTACATTAGGTCCTTCCACAGTTTGGACAGTTTCAATAAAAGGCTGACCATAAATTTTTGTTGATTAGATTTCCTGATTTTTAAAATAATTTTACTCACCTTGTTTGTTTCATATGTTTACTGTCTATTTGTTGTCTTATGTGTTATGATTTCATGCACTTTGGTTAGCATGTGGTGTTTTTAAATCTTTTATAGAAATAATTGTGACAAAGAAGTATAATTCTAGGGAAAATATATATTCATAACTATTTCTATTACCTGACTGGATATACTACAGATTGCACCACAGGCCTGTAACCAAAATGTAAAACCAGTTTCTTTATTTATTCAAAAATAAATAATTTCTTCATTACCCCATAAATCGCACACAGGATTGGTGTCAATAACTTGTATAAGCGATAAGACCACTCGACATACACATATGCAACTTTGTGAGAAATAAAGAGGACTTGCAGTTGGTTGTAACAGATTCCTGTCGAGACGGAGAACACTTTATTAAGAATTCTGGCATTATTTCACCATCACAAGTTTAGCAAAAATCACAAGTCATACCAGTGTGGTGCCAGAGAGGTTTGGCCAAAATGCCTGCTCTGACAATGGAATCCCAGCAGGAGAGAACGCAAAGCTAGACATGTGTCCATGCGTAATGTGGAAGCAGTGGGAAGGACGTTGTATGTGAGTGGAGTGTTAGAGAGATGCTCACTGGAGACTGAGTGGTACAGCTGCAGGGGCCAGCAATCTCTGTCAAACCTATGGCCAGAAGGAGTTACCCAGAAGCCAAGCTGAGGTAAAAGTGCCTGTGATTAAATCCCCTACACTGGAATGGCAGCCATCTAAACTAAAAAGCTGCCTCAAAAGCATCACCCCCTTAATACCAAGCCACTCCACTCAGTTGTACCTCAGCATGCATGAAAGGTTTTGTAATAAACAAGCACATAAATAAATAAATAATCATTACTTAATAAAACAATGCCTCTTCAACTTCACGTTTTCAAGTGTCAACCTCTGACAGACTCCGATAAAAAAGCATTTTAACCTCATAAAGCGGTTGCTTGCTTTTGGCCTTCTGCGCCATCTGCTCCTGCACCTTATGTATGAAAATGGTTGTAAAGTTTCAAGCATGTTTATTGTCAACTGACAATAAAAGTGATTTGCATGGGTTTCATTAGCAAAATTAAAGAGTGAGTGAGTTCACCAAAAGAGACTGTATCAGCCTTTCCCCACACAATATCATAAGAGCAGAATCCTCTCCAGGGGTGGGGTGGGGCTCCTTATCAAATGTCTTTCACTGTGCTTTTTATTTTAATGTAGACCTCATCAAACTTTCACTGCACACATCAAGCTAAAGACGTATTATTATTAGCTTAATAAAGCTTACCTCAGCTGTATTGCTGTTTAAAACCACTTGGAAGTGTAATATAGGGTCAGAGTTATTGTTCACTCATTATAAAACAACGTTCATGCACTTCACTTCGGTAGTCTTGCAGCCTTTGATTGCAGTCTTTTAAAGACTTATCAATCTCATTGCATTATACAAAGAAGGCACGAGCCAGAATGCTGGTTTAAATTACAGCTCCCTTCTCAAAACACTGTGCTTAACAGAAAATAGAGAAAACAAATGCCCAGATGGCAAACAGTAAATTAGCCACAAAATACGATTTTAACTTTTCAAACTGAAGCAATCCTGTAAGGACATACTAGAATACACAGAATGGAGTTAGAATATCCATGTTTTTCAGTTTAATCAGTGCCATGAAAAGACAGTAAAACCAAAAACAATTGTGAAATTCTGTGTAAAATTGTTGCTACAGTATATAAAATAAAAATAATAATTATTATTATTATTATTATAAAGATTAATATCAATCAGAAAGTAAGTGCTTAGTGTTTAAAAAAAATGTGTGTGTGTGTGTGTGCTACATTCAAATTATATTCAGAATATAATGTCCTTTAAGTGCACACGTTTTCTGACAGTACCTGTTTTCTCTGGCAAGGGTCAGGATACGAAGTTTGGGAAATTAAAAAAAAAGAAAAAAAAACTTTTTTGTTTACAAACGTAAGTTCTTCCACTTACAAATGAAGTAACAAAAATAGCTTATGTGAATGTGTACTGCCATACGTGTATCATTCAGTTTCAGATTTTCAGTTGTCATTTTCTTTGGTTGGTGCAAAAATAAAGGATGAACATAAAGCAGTGCACCAAAGTGCAATAAAAATGTTATAATGGTGTTTGCATTTAGCACTGGCCAAGGCCTCAGTGAATTCTTTTATGGTTTCAGACATTTTTATGGAATATGGACTTTTAATATATAAATATGAGAGGCAGATGTTACTTTGAGTAGTGTACTGTACATGCACTTCTCACTGGGGAGTAGGAACCAGGGGGAGAGGACAGATACATCTCTCATCTTTACAAATATTTATCCCTACAGCAACTGGAATAACTGTCACCTCCCAGAAATCACACACCTGTAAAGATACTGATGATTAAAGGAGACGTACACCAATCAACCAATTTGTCCCTGAAGTTGATGCGTTTGAAGGTGTAAGCAGAAAAAGGTGGAAAAGGGTAAGGATTTGAGCAACCGAGCAGACCAATTCAGTAGAAGAGTTACTGTAGTTAAAATTGCTATAAAAGTTAAGGCCTGTTCCAATATAAAGGTGTCAGAACACACAGTGGATCCCAGGTTTTTCTGTGTATTGGGCTGCATAGCTGCAGACTAGTCATGTTGCTAGTGCTGATCCATGTCTGCTGCCAAAAATGCATCAGAACTGGACCACAGAGCAATGACTGTGCATACACACACACACACACACACACACACACACACAAGCAAACACACAAACACAACCACACACACAAACATACACACAAACAAACACAAGCAAACACACAAATACAAGCACACACAAACACAAAAACAAATACAAGCACACACAAACACACAAAAAAACACAAGCACACACACAAACACAAGCTCAAACACAAGCACACACACACACACACACACACACACACACACACATACAAACAAACAGAAGCACACACACAAACACACACACACAAACAATTACCGACCACTTTGTTAGGTACATCTTGCTGGTACTGAGTTTAACTGCCTTTTGCCTCCAGAATTGCTTTAATTCTTTGTGGAATAGATTCATCAGGATGCTAGAAACAGTCCTTACAGATGTTTGTCAATATGACACCATCACACAGTTGCTGCAGATTTGTCGGCTGCACATCCATGATATGACTCTCCTGTTCCACCACATTGTTGGTCTTAATCCAACAGGTGCTCAGTTGGATTGAGATCAGGTGACTGTGGAGGGAACTAATTTTCGTGTTCAAGAAAGCAGTTTGAGTTGATTTTAGCTTTGTGACATGCAGAGCCGCCCCATGGGCATAGGCCGTATAGGGGAAGCATTGAAGCAACTGGTGGTGCAATTGGTTACATGGGCACCAGCTAAAATCATGACTAGGGCACCAAATTGGTCTGGGCTGGCTCTAGGACATGGTTTGTTTTCCTGCTGGAAACAACTATCAGAAGATGGGTACACTGGGGTCATAAAGGGATGGACGTGGTCAGCAATACAACTCAGGTAGGCTGTGGCATTTAAATGATGCTCAATTGGTAAAAAGGGGTGCAAAGTGTGCCAAGAAAATATCCCCCACACCATTACACCACCAGCAGCAGCCCAAACCGTTGGTACAAGAAAGGATGGATCCATCCTTTCATGTTGTTTACCCCAAATTCTGACCTACCATCTGAATGTAGTGGCAGAAATCAATATGCATCAAACCAGGCAACATTTTTTCTATCTTCAAAATTGGTGAGCCCATACAAACTGTATCCTCAGTTTCCTGTTCTTAGCTGACAGAAGTAGAACCCGCTGTGGTCTTTTGTGTCACGTCCCGCCTGCCATACCTCGTGTGTCCACCAGATGTCACCTTTCCTGCCATGTTTCACTTATGTAATTTA
>JABJVR010006185.1:0-12733 GCA_025773905.1 Chitala chitala | reverse complement strand
GTTTCCCCCCCAACACCCAACACAACCACACACCCATATAACAACCTCCCAAAACCCCCCCCCCCCCACACCCTCCCATCACCCACCCCCCCCCCCCCCGGGGGGGGGGGGCGCCCCAATAAAAAAAATGGATAAAAACCATGTGGAAAAGAAACTCAAGGTCATTTTTGCATATTTTTCTCACTCCAGTCAGTGTACAGTCTGCGGCTGACACACACTTTGCCTCCCCGGTCATTCTACCAGAATGGCCCTTCACTTCAGACGAGCGGCGCCTCCGGTGAGGAGAACGCCACAGCAAAGGTGTGTGCAGAACTGCTGCCAGAACACGTGAAGACAAACACAGCCAAATGCAGCATGTCACAAGCACGTACGTGTGCGTGAGAGACAGAGTGCACACGTTTTTAAGTGCTAGAGGAATGACTAAGCAGATAAAGGAAAAAACTGCAAGGTTTATTTAATGAAAATGTTTTTAGTGTGGAAATGGCTCTGTAAGGTCTACAGCTAAAGTTCTGTTCCATCTGCTGCACCTTCTGCATTCAGTAAGCAACCTCGCCTCTCTGAAACTGCTTCCAGCCCATCGTGTTAAAACACATCCTGTCCATCATCCTCAGCCAGCTAAGAATAAGGTGAGAGGGGCAGCGGAGGAGTCGACTGCATACAAAGTGTAGAAACCTTCACTCAAAGTTGAGAACACAAGCTCAGTGAGCCACTAAATGCTGCCAAAAAAAGGAAGGAGGAGCTTTTTGGATGAAGCTGTCTTGTCACTTTAAGCTATGAGCAACAAAGGGGTCAACACAGCATCAGCACTTACCTTCTGTACAAATCCCTTGCAGACCCTCTGTTAAAGAGCCTAGGCTGAGTGAACAAGGCCTCACAGGTGAACTAGGTCACAGGGTGAAAGGCGTACCATAGGGCCTGAGCAGTAAGCCAAGAGCATTCTTAACGCAATCCAGCAAATTGTAACAAGGGAGTCTTTGAGGCCACACCCCCTTATTAGTCATCTTGTTCCCGTTTAACTGAGTTAATTGCTGTGATCACCTGGTGATGTTTCTGTTCTACTTTACATTACGTCCGTTTTCCCTGCATCTTTGCTGTTAGTGTAGTTGAGTGTTAGTACATGGTTGGTGCGTTTACCCAACTTTCGAGTTTCGGGTTCTCGGTGTAATGTGTGCCGTTGTACCTCTGCCTTCTTTCCCATGTTCTCTAGTTTGACTGTCCTCTGCTTACAATAATTTAAAGTGAATGGACAGCTATACGGTGTAAATAACCCAAATCTTTCTGGCCCTTCTACCCCTCCCCCCACAAAGGCATCAACAAATATTTTACGTTATTCATCCAGCACCTTTGTTAAAATAATCGTCATCAGCCAGTACCCAGTGAAGCACAGGACACGTAATCACATTACAGCAGCGATCAAGAGGAAACCTGAGGCCTTCTCTGATCAAAATCAAGGCATCCATCAACGACTATCTAATTAACACAAAAACAAAGGACGTCCTCTGTCGTACACATGCACAGGAGGTTAATGCTCTGTAATTAAGCATCTGATCAGTGAATTAATTAGGATAATTGAGCTAGATCAATCTGCAGACGCCCTGCACTTGATGACTTGGGGATCTTCCGCTACCAAAGCGCAGTTGGACGTCGCCGTTTCGTCATCTTCATTGCTAAGCCAGACAGCACTGCTAAGCAACACTGTTCTTTCTGAAACGTGCCTGGCTTGCCAACTCTGAATGAACCCTTCTGCAAAAGAGAGTAGAGGCCTTAAGGCTCAAAAGTAATGGATTCCAGTTCAAATCTGGACATAAGTTGACAGATCCTAAGCCTCTGGAGTGAGTTTGGCCAATTACAGTTACAGGACACAGTCATTTATTTTTCCCCCCAAATAAAGACATAGTCACTGGGTCAACACCCCATTCAGCCATGCTCAGACCACACAGTTCTCCACGAGCCAACTGCTGCCTCCAGAGCATCCATGGCTGCACACCAGCTGAGCCCATGGAGAGGGATAAGAACCACCCTCCCTGTAAACCCAAACGCCCCAGGAGGCCATGATGGAATGTGCCGAGCATTAATACTGGGTCACCAACCCAACTTTGCCCTGTGCCAAAATTAGCTTTGCTGAAAAGCAACAGGAAAAAAGTGTTTGCTCAGAAAACAAAAGTGCATGAACCCCTGAAAATCAACAGGACCGGTCACTTTCTAGCCAGACGCCAGTTCCCTCTCACTTCTGACATAACTGCTGAAGAAATAAAATAAAAATTTTTTAAAAGTTAAAAGAACAGAGAGGTGAGCCCTGCCATTATACATGCTCTCCTCTGATTAGCTTTCTTAGGCAATTACAATAACACAACCCCATTTTAATACAAAACTGTGTGCTCTACAAAGCTCCAGTGTGCTGCACCGTTATTGTGTACCTAAGCAGCTTTAGAAAGAAGAGGTCGTGTGCAGCAGAGAGCAGATACTGGCACTGAGGAATAACCCCGTCACATTTAGCTTGATTCTCAGTACAGGGGAGTGGCCAAACTGAATTTGTGAAAACTAATATAAAGAACAATAAAGTCTGGTTGTGAACACCCATAGCAGTCTTCCTGAAGAGACTTCACTGTGCCACCTTATCCAATTCAGGGTCACAGGAAGCCTGGAGCCCATCCCAGAAAGCGCAGGGCACAGGACACCCTGGGCGGGGTGCCAATCCACCACAGAGCACATGAACACACACACACACACGGGCAACTTGCAAACGCCAATCAACCCAACTTGCATGTCTTTGGACTGTGGAGGGAAGCCAGACAGCCCAGAGAAAACCCACAAAACAGGAGGAGAATGTGAATTCCATGCCCACAGAGCCAAAACTCAAGCTTCGGCCCCAGGGGGGGCGAGGCGTCAGAGTGAATCGCCACGTCACCATGCCTCCTTCTTGCAAAGACTTGTCAGATAGAGTTGCACAGAACGTCAAATGTTATTTGCAGGAATTAAAAAAATAAATTCCAACAAAGCTTTTGATGTATGAAGAAGTTATTATGCTTTATTGCATTATGGCGTTATTTACTTTATTTCAATTCAACAAATGATTTTCTACTATAATTATTCTCCTCCCCCCATCCCAGATTTAAATTCTTTTGTTATGACCATAAAAAGCTCTTCTGAAAGACAGCATTTGCCAAATGAATCAAATGAAGGCCCCGTTTAAAAATCCAAGAGGACTGAATGAATTTAAACAGCTTGCAAATAGTAATGCAAAAATGGGCAAACCTAAACTGAAGACATTAAAGACACACTAATCACATCACAACGTAACATGTTTATTTAATCACAGCTCACTCTACCAATGAAAATTTAGAGCTATCTAATAAAAAATGACAAGCCAAGGCAGGGTTATGTAGAAGAAAATGGGGGGGGGGGACATTATGTCAAGTGTAAACACTGCTGGATGAGAAACAAAAACAGTGGAACATGTTATTCACAGAGGGGCTGTACACACCCTCCCGGCATCTGCAATATTTCAAAACCAGAACAGGTGGAGGGTTACTGCGGCAAGGAGAAGTCATCCTCTGTGGAGCGAAGCAAGGAAGAAGGTGAGGAAAACAGCCTGAGGGAAGAGCGTTTGAAGGAAAAACATCACTGAGAGCAGGAACCCTATTGGCCTCCAGCTTCCTGAAATAGGAGGGACCTCCGCACCTCCGAAATCACTGAGAGCAAAAGCCCTACTGGCCTTCAGCTCCCAGAAACAGGGAGCACCTCTAAACCTCCTCGTGTTCTCTCTTCTGTGCCCTTGAACTGTTTTCACCTGCAGAAAAGACACAAAGACAGAACACCCCTCACCAGCAAAAAAAAATAAAAAATTCACAGCTGTCAAAACCTACAATGTCAATGAGGCTTCTTTAATCAACCCTACTCGTGATCAAAAGGACCAATGCCAGAGGGGAACCTGAAAGACAGTTTTCAATGGACTTTACAAGGAAGAACCAGAAGAGCAGACAAGGAACAACCACATTAAGAGAAGACACAGACAGCACATGCAGCTAATTAGGGGACATTTAACCTTGTGACAGGAGAGATAAGGCAGCGCCAATTCTACACTAAAAAGGCATGTGTGGGGGTGGGGGGGCAATGAGTAACTGCTGCCTGAGGGCCAAGGCTCCCAATTCAACTGAAACATTTCAGTCTCTCTGGCAACAGCCCAACACAATGTCGTAGCATGCACCCATACAGGTGGTGTGCACGGCACGGAAGATCTTAACACCAAAGAATAAAAATAAGTCTTTGCTTTGTGTCACGACACACTGACAGTGGGTTTACTCATTCCTCCAAGTCGTGCAAACATATAAATAAATAACATGCATTTAATCTCCCATTTAAGCAGAGGATTAGATACTCTTAAACGGGAGCTTCGTGTCGCAGGCGCGGAGCTTCTGCAAAGTCGCCGCTTACATTCCAAACTAAAGTTCTTGCTCTGGGCGTCTGTACTGCAGGCTAATGACCAAAGCACCCATGCAAGCGTTGCTTTTTACTCTGGCCTGAGACTAATCGCTGTTCACTGGAAATGATGGTTTTGACAATGCAGTATGCATCTAACATGATGCCTTGGCTAATTAGATTTTGCAGCCCCCTGATAATAGCTTATAAGCGAACAGGTGCTCCATGTCCGTACACGCACCTCTGAAATACTGTCATTTGGTCTCTTCTACATGAAACTACTACAAACGCACACCTTGTGATAATGTGAATTAAGTAGAAGGGACAATTCTCTGAGGCATTCGTTGTCCATAAATTCTTGTTAATCACATATTTATTCAATGCGTTGACCGTTGGGCAAAGACCATTAACTTTGAGTTTATGACCACAAATGGAAAATATATTCATTTGCACAGATTGTGCAACATACAGTAAAAATGGATGGATCATTTCGAAACGTTTTAAAGCACGCCATACTTCCAGCTCTTACGCTGTAATGCATCTTATTAACGCTGCTTTCAGCACTAAGCATTTACCAAAGCATAAACATTTAACGGCCTAGAAAAAAAAATAAATGACAAAAAAGCTCCCATAGTTTTAGGATGCACCTCTGTGATTGTGTTTAAATAGCTGTACACCCCTCAACACACACACACACACACACACGTGAACATGCGTGTGCACATGCTCTCACTGGGACCCACACAAAATCACGACCCCGCCCACTGTCACTAACTGCACGCTAGAACGCTCAACACGACACGCGTCTCCATGGAGGTATTGACTGCTCAGAATAATCCCTCTCAGTGATAACGGTCTGAGAGGTGATTGATCCCCAAGTCATGTAATTCAGTTGCAAACCATCCCCACGTAAGCGTCGCCTGCCTATACACTTTGGTTTGAACTGAATGAGGATAATGTGGGACGCCACTTTGGTTTGTCAGCTACTTGCAAAGAGAAGCTCACGTTGCCCTTGGAACTGATATGGACAGAGACAAACAGGCAATTCGCATCCACAATTTCATCCTGTGATTCCATCTGACAGCTATGGACGTTTTGCAGATAACACGGACACCAACAAAGCAGCAGCAATTAAAAACAGTCCTTGCCTTCCAAATCCAAAAGAGGGAAGAAAAAAATAATAATAAAAAATAAATAAAACACACACACACACACACACACACACACACACACACACACACACACAATAATTAAACTTCAGCAATTAAACAGCCATCTACTTCCACCTTTATGGGAAAGGCTGGACCATTACAAACATGAGGTTTTCCTTGTTAACTGCGAGAGCAGACCTTGTTGAAAGCAAATCACTAGGCAAACATGACAGGCAGAAACAGGTGCAGAAGACAAGGCTGTAAACAACTTTGCAAATGGCAAACGAGCACGGCCAAAGGGTAGCCTTGTCACAAGCAGTTTACAGACCAGCGATCGCATCTGTCAACAGGACTGGGGCAGCAACCTTAACTCGCTGAAGATGTTCCACAAAGGACGGGTAAAATTTTCTCTTTTTGCACTTCCTGTTTCTGATTTGAAAAGCATTTCCAGTGTGTTAACACTATATACTCTGTGCACAGCTGTAGCCAACAGAGGTTAAAGCTCCACCCCAAGTTTCCACCACACAGGAAGTAAACAAAGCAATCCTATAGGGACCTCAGGAAAAAAAAGGAGGCACTGCTCCTGACACCACACGGGTCATGACACACGTGTGGAGAGCCAACGTAAGATGACAAGTCACTGACATAACACAGCCTGAAAACACGCCACACTACACATTGCAAGTTCTGCCTTCCTGTGGCAATTCTAAGAATGAGGTACAGTTATGATTTCTGTTCTGCTGAAGACAGTGGCAGTACCCTAAGGAGGTAAAAACGTGAAACTCACAGCCCACTGAGATGGTGGGAAGGTGTGCTACACCTTGCAGTCACACGACATTCTACACAATTTTTCTGCATTCATTCACTTCTGATTGTACTTACCCAGCCAAGGGTCATGTCACACCCAATCAGGAGCACATGTGCCTTTCACAGAGCCAAAAGCAAAGCTCACACACAGATACACAGGAGAAAAAAATAAAAAATAAAAATAATGTATATCCATACCCAGCAGCCATGCTTGTGAGCAAACCTGCAGGATAAATCACCAGGGATGAAAGAACTCACAAGGTTGTGGTGCAGGACTCATAAGTAGGTGAACATAAGGAAGTCTCCCACTTCTTAGGGGAGAGAGGAGCTGCACACAAATGGAGTTAGCAGAGCAGAGGTTTCCATTGTGTGGTGATGGGCACAGAAGAGGAAGATGGCATACTGCAAGCATCAGCGCCCAAGGGCGGATAAACCAAGCAGATGAATTATATTTGTTGAAGCATAAGACAAAATGCCAAAGAGAATATGGTAATAAAGCTTTGATAAGGAGTCGTGAAGTTAATTGTGGAACACAGGATTACGTTTCACAAACACTTCACAACAGGAGCATGTGTGAGGACACAGAGAAGTCAATATTTATCGTGCGTTGTTGTCGCTCGAGAGAAAGAACGCAAAAGTCGAAGATGTCAGCAGAAAGGGAATGAGGAAGGGGGCGGGGGGAGCATATTAAGATGTAAATTAACCATGAAAGTGCATTTCAATCACTGTTAAATTCCTGATGTGCCCCATTGTAAGAACTGGCAAAATTACAAGGCTAATCTACACCCTATTCTTCTGTAATGGGCAACCGCTACAGCATCCAAAAGGCATTATCACAACCGCCACGTTT
The DNA here is from genome assembly GCA_025773905.1 of Chitala chitala. Lineage (NCBI taxonomy): Eukaryota > Metazoa > Chordata > Actinopteri > Osteoglossiformes > Notopteridae > Chitala > Chitala chitala. The sequence continues at coordinate 5,506 of JABJVR010006185.1, read as the reverse complement.
ACCGCCGACAGACTACAGCCACGTTTGAGCTAATAGTAAATAGTAGCACAAAGAGATTCACAGATTCATCTTGCAATATTTAATTTTTTGTTGAACTAATCCAATAAACACAGCAAACATTCAATTAACGGATTTACCACATATTCCGCCGATGCATCATTTCATAAATTTGAGTGATTCCGGTTTAAGTTTTATATCGAGAAGAAGAACAGCTAAAAGGCAACTCGACGCATTACAATGTGCATTTCTTAATTAAGTCAATCACAATGACTCATTCGTTTATTTATTCATTGTCTGTTCTGCTAATCTTGTTCAGGGTCTAAATGTTAAAATTTAAAAGTGAAGATGGTTTGGATAATCCACGAGATTAAGACAGTGAATGTATAACTTTTCCAGATTTGAATACAGAGTGCCCACTTTCAAAGTATTAAATAAGTCCATAAGAGAAAAGTGCCAAGATGGCTTTAAAAATCACCAAAGCTTTGCAGGTCTGGAAGGTCAAGCATGCATCCAACATCAAGTGTCTCCTTACTGCTGAGGAACAAACCACAAAGGCACCTTCAGTTTGCCAAAGCAAACCACCATCTCACCCCTGTATCACAGAAAATGTCATGCCAAAGAACCACCTACAGGACAATAGATGTTTCCTACTTAGGGAGCTGCTGCTGTCCTTTGGTCTTAAATCACCACCTTGTCTTTCCTTGAAAGCAAACAGCCTTCAAGTGACAATATCAAATGCTGCAAGCCTTCCAAGTGCAAAAGTTTATGTAGGAAAACTAAACTGATTAAAAAAAAAAAAAAAAAAAGTGGCTCAGCGTTATTGTAGTGCTGATATCACTGCACCGTTGGGCAACTCAAGTGAACGAGCCAGTTTCAAAAACAGCTTTGTCCACATAAAAAGTTGTGCTCTCCCTCTGGCTGTCTGCCTTCATGCGGCGAGAACTTTCAACAGCGGCCGAGTCCCAACACCTCCTCAGTAATTTATTACAACGCATAAACAGAGTTAGTTAGCTACCACGCAAGACTATGACACTGAAAGCAACAGTGTACATTAGGACAAAATGGACAAACACACCACTCAGGGGAAGCAGTTAATGTCCCCAAGGCACACAGATCCCCCCCAACACACCACGCCCATTCAAACAAGTCACTGCAGTCACGACACACATCGTTATACAGAACTTGGTCAATCACCCCTTTAGATGGGGAACTGCCATTTCATCTGAAACAATGTTCATATTGTCCATGTACCACAGTGATGAGTTGACAGAGTCGATGGCACGTGACCGCCGTACGTGCACTTCCTCAGTTCACTCGTACCCCACTCTCGTGAAGTGAGTGAGACCACACGCACAGCCAAAGTACACTGCTCATTAGTAAACACAGATGCCGTCTCTGTGGTATACCTGTGCTCGCTCAGCTCAAGCACCTGCTGAAAAGAGCAAACTGCAAGCAAATAGGTCAGAGGTCATGCATTTTCACAGTTTGACAGGCGCGACTCCAGCCTGGGGAGGATGGGGTCAGTATAAGTAAGATACAGGCAGCGGTGAGAGAAGGGCGCAAGAGAAGGGAGCAGAACATGGCCAATCCAGACAAGCAGGAGAGGCTACTTCAGATCAACCTCAGAATGAGAACAAAGCCAGAGCGGGAAAAAAAGGTTCACAAATAACAGGCAAAACCTCAGCTGGGCTGACAGAACAAACACAAACACTGAAACATAACACGGGGGTATTGGAACAGGAGGACAGGCAAAACCAGAGAAACAAACTCGCTTCAGCATTCAGTTAACTGCATCAAGACGTGTGAGACCAACTACAGCAGAGTCAACACACAACAGAGAACTAACTAGAAGAAGAATACCATTAAATAAAACATGAAAGTGTACAAAATCAATTCTGCTGTTTTTAAGAGCTGCTTAATCCCCAATTAAACACACACATGTATGTACAGGTATTCATTTGAATGAGTGAAGCTGCTGAGGAAATCTTCACAAGTTGGGTTGCTCTGTGACCAGCCCTCTGCTGTGGTCTGCGATTGCTGCAAAATGCAAAGGTGCATTCTGTCAAAAAACGTGCCATCCTGCAAACAGCCAGTTTCATAAGAACCCATAACCTGGCATCTTTGTACCGCCCACTTCAGAGAGGCACTCCTCTCGACCACGTCGCGAACCCACAACCAGCACTTGGTGACACAACCTGCGGTCAAAGATGGGCACGTTTGGCACACGTTCACATTCACTGCTCTACCCAAGTAAGAGCATTAACGAGTGCTCACGCACGCAACTCGCTCTACACTAGGCTGCCGGTGATTTTTCAAACGGTAAGCCGCATGCAACAGCGTTAGCAGCAAAATGCAGCAGTTACCCACACTATGTATGCTACAGAATTCTCTTCCTTATAAACAACCATTCAGGGAGCAAAACAGCAGTAATGATATAACCGATTTGCAGATGCCAATTATACAGTGATAAAGTGAAAAGACAAAGCGCAAAAAAAAAAAAAAAAAAAAAAAATCGAAACAACGCATGGAGAAATCGCTGCAGCAATGGCTTCTCGCACAGTTAGGGCTTCTGGCTGCCAATTACGGGAACAGATGGCCTTGGAACTCAGTGACAACAAGACGGTCCCCATCCACACTGCGAGGGAGCCCTAAAGCCATCCGGCCAGGCTGTCGCCCTCAGACGCAATTATCACGTCTGCGCTTCGATTAATGGGCCGATTTCTAATCGTCAGTAAGCAATAATGGGACTCCGACTTGTTAACGCAACGACTCTGCTGACTTCAGGATTAACTGAGTCTTCTTTGTATTCCCCCCCCCCCCCCATGCTGCCCAGGGGTGTTTCCGTTACCCACGCATGATCCAGAAGGTTAATACAAGATGTGTCCCACGGTGCTGAAGTTAAAAACACAGTCAAGTTATTCACATTTAGCGATACACGCTCAGGAACAGTGCGTTCAACGTATTTAGCCCGACTAGGGCTGCTGGCACTCTGCCCTGTCCTGGACACAATGCCAGGCATTAAGAAAACACACTATTATCCATGTTACCATTATTAAGCAGCTTAGGGGTGAAGAAAATTAACAAAAACGGAGTTTTGAGCAGCACCTCACTACCTGCTGCTTCATTATGGCTGCTCCTGGAAGTTCATGCTCCGATTAGCAGCAAGACAACAGTTTTCACTGAGCCCGAGTGTTAATTACAGCTTTGCCCATGTTCTGACGAATGCCAGGGATCTGGAATAGGCTCCTCTGGCTGTATACCCACACCGAGAGCGTCACGGGCACTGACAGACAGGCAACCTCGGCCTGCAGGGGGCACCCCACCCTGACATGGCCTCCTCCACGGACGCTTTTGTGGGGAAAAAACATTGGTCAGTTTACTGAGCTGTATGCTCCACAGCAGAATGTCTGACACAAAAGGCACTTCTCACTGCGAAAACCCATTTCCTCCAAATTAAAGGAGTTACACAAATTATGCTGCTGCAATAACCTTCATAAAAACACAGCGGTTATTATATCAGCTGCTATAACAGCAGTCCTGCCATCCTAATTTTAAGGAAATAAGCAACAATAATAAACCGTGAGATTAGTCACGCTCCCAAATCAGACATTCATCTTCTTGAGATAAACCAGGGTCGCAGTGGGCTTCATTCGCATTTCATTACGGTTCTGGGACAGGCCACGTGTTTGGCGCGGCAGCCTGCCGCTCTCAGGCGCAGCAGCCCTGACACAACTGGGTGTGGGAAGAGAGAGATGGAGGTGAAGTGAGGGGGGGCAGCAGGAGAAAAGCAGGGTGGGTGCTGGTGTGATTCAAAGAGGCACCCGCTCCCTTAATCCTCACCGGTCACGCTTCGCTCACCCTTGGATATTCACCTCAAATAAGATCTCTGGGGAGAGGAGCTGTCATGGTTAAAATCCAATCCTTCTCTGGGACCATTTTTCTCTACCCAGAATCCCTCACTCTTGCTGTGTGACGAGCACTTAGGACTGTGCTGGGTACATGCCTTCAGCCCCCTCCAGAAGGAGGCAGATGGAAGGAAAGAGAAAGAGACAGGAAGAGAAGAAAGAGGTACAGAGAGAGAGGAGGAGTGAAAGACGTAAAATAAAGCAAGCCATCCATCTCTCATCTGAGAAGGTAAAGATGGCAGAGAGATGATTGCATCTGCAGAACGGAGGAAGGAAATCAAACTAATCTGCCCGTATCTACACAATCTGACACTTTCCTTAACAAGAGCTGACATGCTGGGAGAGGGAGAGAGCCTCACAGTGGGTTGGAGAGGGAGACAAACACATGAGGTTAGGAAGGGGAAACTTTAGTTCTGTTTATACATCTGTCTGTCTGTCTGTGTATGTGTGCGCACGCTTGCACATGTGTAAGAGACACCCAAAGAATGAGAGAGTGGGAACGTGTGCGCACTTCCCTGCTGTCCATACAACACCACGCCAGTGCATGGGCAATTTTCTCTGTATTGACAAGTGGTTGAGCAAGACTGAGCACACGTGTTTGTGTGGGGGACACACAATGCCACAGGTGTGTGCACACGTGAGTTTAGTGTGAAACTCAACACATCCGTCCATAACATCTTCATGCTTCACGCGTGTGTAACTATGGAATATTACAATGAGTTCACAGACAACATTTAAGCGCATACATGCAAAACTCATTCATACAGCTTCATGTTATGACAGAACATGCAGATCTACAGTTTGAGGGCTTACAAGTGCTGACTGAAATGCATGAGTCAGCGTGCAGGAAGTAACCACATCTCAGTGTGTGGGCAAGACCTAGCAGACAGCCTACCAAGGGTCACAGCTCCAGACTGAATCCTTCCATTAGCTAGGCCAAACCTCAAGGTCAGCAGAGGGGCCCTTTAATTACGGGGGGGCGCAGGATTTCCCACTCACAATCGAGGCTGGCAGCTGCTGCTGTGCGCTGATCTGGCCCAGAAGCACTGCAGATGAAGGAGGACCCTGCAGCTCAAGGCCACCTTGGCTCTCGTTAGCGCGCACACACACACACACACACACAGCTCGCAGGTAACTGCAGAGGAAAGCTCCCAAACACACATGCGGCCGCAGCTGACGCAGCCAGGCAGCAGCGTATCCCTGCTGCAACGTCTTGCTCGACTGCGTTCCAGAGCAGCACTGCATCAGTCAGAATCAATGCAACGACACCCCTCTGAGCCAATAACCTTTTCAGCATGTAAATAAATGTGCTTGACTGCCCTGTTGTTTACACAGGCCTTAGCGAACCTTGATGAGTGCCTGCGCTGTGGTTTTGGGTTTGTGTCCTTGTTACCGTCACACATGGGTTACCATCACTACAGCGATGAAGCCCAAAGGTGGGCTGGGTCCCACATACCTGTTGACCACATCTGTGACCGCCAACGACTCCCCACTGATATTCACCAGGCATCACAGGAGCCAGGCTCAGCAGCACGTTAAAAAAAAAAAAAAAAAAAAAAAACACGCCAGTTGAATTTTTAACATAGTGCGTAAGACAACAC
>JABJVR010006184.1:0-12735 GCA_025773905.1 Chitala chitala | reverse complement strand
GTCTGGGGTCACTTCTTAGACTGCTGCCCCCGCGACCCGGCCCCGGATAAGCGGTAGATAATGGATGGATGGATGGAAAGTCAGTAAGTCAGTCATGTTCTATACCACTGCATCCTGTTAAGGGTCACAGGGAAGCCTGGAGCCCATCCCAAAATACATAGCGCAGGGGACCTCCCAGGTAGGACACCAACCCACCACAGGGCACACACACACACTATGGGCAATTTGGACACACCAATCAACCTAACCTACATGTATTTGAACTGTGGGAGGAAACCGGAGAAATCCCACAAAGCACAGGGGGAACATGCAAACTCCATGCACACAGACCCGAGGCAGGAATCGAACCCTAAGCCTGCTGGTGCGAGACAGTGGTGCTAACCGAAAGTTTGAGTACAAATTGGTGGACACCATGGGCCGCGGGTCAGGGGCAAAGTGCTAACACTAGTTGGGATTGCTGAGCAGGGGCTAAGTGCTAACGCTAGTTGGGGACTGCTGAGCAGGGGCACCAGAAGAAATTTGTTAAAGGGCTGGTGGCAGCCAACTGTTGCTTTTCAAAGTTGCGTTAGAGATGTGGGGGGACGGGTTAAGGCAAACATATGTGCAATATATAGGCCTCTATATTTTATTTATATATATATATATATATATATATATATATATATAAAAATGGTGGTGCCCTAAGCAAGATGCATAATGTACACAGACTAATGGTTGTTAAAGTACATTTCATAATGCCATCCAAAAATGCAAGTATAAAACTCTTTTGGCAAAAAAAAAAAAAAAGTCAGTTAAACCTGATAACACCAAATTATACATAATTACAAAACTTGTGTCATTTTTTTACAGTGTAAAATACTGGAATTTTTGGCAGACAGACCTTAAATAGTCTTAAAGCCTAAAAATGATCAGGTAGCATTAAACCATGTATTTCTGCACTTGACAGGGGGAGACATCTGCCAAGTCAAGAAATGTGTGGAATTTCAAAATTCTGAACCCTGCATAAGTGTCAGATAGCTGAAGTGGCTCAATCCCAGAACAGGGAACAGTCCAATTAAAATGGACAATGTATTGCACATACTCTGGGCTGCCTGGCACAGTGGCGGGGTCACTGTCTGACCGGCCCCATTCTCCTAGGGCGTACTATTCTCCAATCATGGTGGTCTATCAAAACTCGGAGACTCTGCAGCTCACAAGGCGGTTGGTGATGGTTGCCCGGGCTTTGAATGTGGATAGGCAGGCTGACCATTAGGCGGTCCCAACACCTAATCAGCATCCTCACCCTGCCTCCATCTGACACATCCAAAATGACTGGGACCCTTCATATAGGTGAGCAGTAATAACCCTCTAGCCACCGTTTGGAAGGGAAGTAAATCTAAGGGCCAGATAAGGGTTAAGAGTAGTAGAACGTGGACCTAAAGCCTCAATCTGCAATTGGTAAGAGACGTTTCCATGTGTTTGGGAACATTTAAAAACCAACACTAGGATATACGGAAATGTCAATACATGCGTAGTAAATAGGCCGGACATAGACAAGACACAGAACTTTTAGAATGCAGCTAAGATGTTTAGTACTTTACAAGTGTCAACAGATTATATACCTGTGTTCAGTGATTTCCTGGAGTAGCGCTTTGCAAAGTTTACTTCTTTGAGTGACACTCTGGCATTATGTGGTTGTTTTAAGTTAGTGACTGTTTGCTGAGCTCAGAAAATGAGATATTACAGTTTGCTTGACAGCTGTGGTGTAAAATCATCTTCTTCTTTCGGCTTCTCCCTGTAGGGGGTGCCATAGCAGATCATCCTTCTCCATGCCAACCTGTTCTCTGAACACGTGTTGAGCTGCCTCACATAACTGGCCATGCTGTTGGGCCTCACACCCCCAGCTGCTGGGGTCAGCTCCAATCCCGTCGGGGCTCCTCTTCTCCTGCTTCTTCCGGACACGCCATCGCCCTCTCTTTCTCCTCCTTTGCCCACCAGCAGCCCAATTTCCACCAGTGCCCTTTTGGTCAGCAGTACCGATGGCGGCCATTGGTAACCCGGGCCTTGACCAATCCGGTATTGAAAACTTATTTGTGATCAGCACGTTTGATTTGGCACAGGTGTTACGTCGATCGCCCTTCCTGATGCAACCCTCCCCATTTATTTAGGCTTGGGACCGGCATCTTAGTGGCTGGGTTAAGACTGGGAAAATAAAAAAATAAAATATATCTGTGGAACAGCGATTCCTCCTAATGACATTTTCACAAAAGAAAAAGGAAAGGGTTCAGAGTTACTCTTTTTGCAAGCAGAAGATGCACAAATGAAGCTTGGTGGTCAGCTGAGGACTGCACCTTCATCTGCTCTCTCTTTCATCTTCATTTGTTGCATGAGACATGGCGCTTTTTCCTGTAAATGTCCCGGCACCAGTAAAGTCCACTCGTTCCTCATTCTTCAGCGAGGCGTAATATCCGGCGGAACAAAAGGAAGAGGCGGATAATTAATCCTCTCCGGCTGTTTGCGGCCGCGGCGTGAATGTCCCGGAACACGCTGTGCACAGTTTCCTAGAACGTGTATTCAAATCGGAGATTAACTGATGAAAAGAGGAGGATTAAAACTCTGACAAGCACACAAAGGAGCTTTGGCTTTGTTAAGTTATTGTTTCTACGAGCCGTTTATTTGCAACGCAGATACGTGGGCTCTGGGCTGCTTTATGGAGGCTTTAATGAGGATAATTGTTTTCCAGCTCAGAATAAAAGTGTAACCTTTGACTCATTCTGTTCTTACTGCATTTCAGATGGCTCAGTGGGTAGCGCCTTCACCTCTTATAGGTTGCAGGTTCAACAAACACACTGTGTGTGTGGTTTGCATATCCCTCCTGCACGTACATTCGTGCTATTTCTATCCCAACAGGTAGACCATCAGGCTCAACAGGTAGACCATCAGGCTGGGATGCACAAGTCTCCTGGTTCAAATCCCATCCCATTCAGGTGTGTCCTTAAGCAAGACACTTAAAACCATCTGCTAAAAGTAAAACCCAAGTGGTGAGATTCTGAAATTTGTTTTGTGAACTTTGATTATATGACAGCACTTACTGTTAGTTTGATACCGTCTGACCTCGGTCGTGACATGCACGCATACTATTATTGATTGTAAGTCGCTTTGGACAAAGGCGTCTGTTAAATGAATAAAATGTAAATGTAAGAGCGCATTTTGTTGGGTTACATTCAATGTGCACCCTGTGTTGGGGACGTGCTCCATTCGTGATGTTCCATGCTTTGTGCCCTAGGCTGTCTTGAAGAACTGGAGCTTTGCTTATGCCAAACTACTTTGCATTTGTACACGGCACAATTAAACTATCATCCAAATTCACCTTTAAAATGATGAACACTTCACGCAGTGCATGACAAACTGCAGCCCATATTCTGTGGATGTGTTGTAGCCAGTGACAACTACAAAGCCAGGCAACATTACCACATTTTATTGGTGTTTGCAGAGGCAAAACTATTCAAATTAAGATCCCAAACATCCATCCATTCTCTATACTGCTTGTCCAATTCAGGGTCACAGGAAGCCTGGAGCCCATCCCAGGGGGCAAAGGGCAGGGGACACCAACCCACCACAGGGCACGCAGGTACACACACACACACACACACACACACACACACACACACACACACACACAATACGGGCAATTTGGAGACACCAATCAACCTAATCTGCATGTCTGCGGACTGCAGGAGGAAACCTGAGAAAACCCACCAAGCACACAGAGAACATGCAAACTCCACCACATGGAAGCCTACCTGTCCCTACCACGTGGAGCTAACCACCATGCCACTGTGCCACCCAGATCCCAAACGATAAAAATAATTTTTTTTAACAATCTTTTCTTTTGCAAATGCTTATTACCCCAAATTTTATCAGTAGTACGAGTCAAAAAAGAGCAATGGTACCCCAAGCTGAACGAGGTCACAGATCAGCTGAAAGCCAACTGGCCCTGCAACACCTGCTCACTGCAGTGGTGCAGGATGGTTTCACAGACTCTGACAGACATCTCATCGGCTTACTCTCATTTACATATACCCACATAAAACACCCGGCCAGCACAACTCGGTCACGCGCTTGAACGAGTATGCATTTGACCACGACCACTGTGGTCGTCAGTGACCATATGCCCAGCTGCTCTGCAGGCACATTGCTGGGGTGAGACAAATCATAGCCAGAAGGTACAACAGGTAAATGGGTTCCCGGGAGGTCTTTCGAAGGCAAGCACTCACATGTGTTTTGAAGAAATCTTAATTTTAACCAAAACCCAAAACTGGTGTCCAAGTTGACCCCTCAAATTTGTTCAGACTAGTAATCAATTATTTTTGGGGGTAAAAACACAAAGTTGGAAAGCATGAATGGGGAACACTTAAAGCCAAGTACGCACGCTGACAGCAAAACCAAACGGCCTCATTAGACCAGCCCTGTTGCTGACTCCGTAATTTTTGAAAATTTCCATTTGTTCACCAATAATCTAGTTTTGGACATCTCAAATAAGCACTGTCCATAAGCAGCATTCAAAAATTCTGAATGTGACAGATGCTTTATTGAGAATAAATCACTGTAATCCATTCTTTCGTGCTCCGCCGACAAACTAGATTGTAGTGGAGGCAATTTAATCTCTGCCGGTTCTACTGGGCCAAGTCGTAACAAATGGAGGTTGAAACTGTTGCTATGACAATGGCAGCCCATCCATCTTCTCCACTTACGCTCTGCAGTTCTCTCACCATCAACGAGCTACACAGTTTCATGTCCAGCATACAGATAAAGAACTCCACCAACTGTGCCAACTTCGAGATCTAAAAAACATGTCTCTGCGTTCCCCTTTTCCCAAAAAAGCCCTGTAAAAAATGTAAATCCACAACACCCATCGGACTGTAAACAAAGTTATTTTCCTCTGGGAGACGCCGACAGCCGTTAGGTGTTCCAATGCTGCTGCTAGGTACATAACACCTTTCTGAAAAAAATGTAAAAAACGGAACCCAGTGCTGACCTTTCACCTTAATAAGTGCTCACGAGGCCAGCAGACGCTCACGGATGCAGACAAACTCTCGCCCCAGACACAAAGCACACACATAGTGGCCAAAACCGTCTGGGAATGCATGAGTGTTCGCAATCTGTTGCTTCTAACATAATCTTCCATAAAATGTTACGTAAATGTTCTCTAAGAAGACCAGAACATGTCAGTCACAAAGGAAGACAAACGTAATGAAAACGCAAAATCGTGCTTTTTCCCCCCACGATGCATTGCAGAGGCAGCCTTCTTTGAGAGGTTTTCACTCCACTGCTATCACGACAGCCTGCGGCAGGTTTTATGTCATACCTCACGACAATCAAAGATAGTGTCGTTGTCCAATGTTGCCATGCTACACAAAACACTCGGGGGTGGGGGGATGACTAGGAGATGAGCAGATGAACTCCAATGCATGGCGCCAGCGTCCCACAAGAACCAGACTGCGGACCTTTGTTATAGAGGGCCATCTTATCCTAACGTTCTCCTCAGAAGCAAGGGACTCCTACCTTGTTTCAAAGATGCAGTAATATCCGGCTCCATGGCATCCTGAAACAGAAAAGTCTTCTGTTTTTTCTAATGCTTAAAATTGATGTCGTTCGCCTCTGGCGAGAACTCTTTCGTCTTGTAATTTTTTTGCCTTTCGACACAGTTCGTTGGCAAAATGGCAACCTCTCAGAAGCGTGTTTTTGAAGTAAAACCGTTAAGGGAAGGGAGCATTCTCAGGTCCGGCTGACAGTTACAAGAGCTTTGAGAGCTGATTAACAGCAGACTGCTGTGCGTGTGTGTGGGTGTGTGTGTGTGCACGCAGAGGATGTGAATAATCACCCAAAGGCCACTCCATATTCCCTTTAATTAACACACAAACGATACGTGAAAAGGTTCAAGTCAGGACAAACTGAGTAGGCCTCAGACTCAAATCCTCCAACAATAACTGACAACCATAAACAAATTCTGCTCCGTAATGTGTTTAAGAACATAAATGCATAACAGTCACTGAGCACTGAACGTTCACGCAATGCGGTGTGCACGCTTATAACGGTTTACGGGATCTTTTTATGAAATCTGGTGTATGGTGAAGCAGATTCTTCTGCCTGAGGAGGATATAATTTTATTTCATTATATTCTCAAGTACAACGATTCCTACCAATCACCTTAGCAGGTAACGGCCGCTGAACTGGAGAGATGGATTTGAAATTAACGTCAACCTTGGCAAAGAGTTTTATTTCAGTGTATTTTAGTTTCAGAGGCTACTCTGGTTCTTCTCCGAGAATGACAAAGCATTTGTTTCAGACTCTCTCTCTCTCTCTCTCTCTCTCTCTCTCTCTCTCGTAAAAATGCTGATTTTTGTATGCACCGGTGATTTTTGTCAGTCACCTCATCGGTGTTTGTTTCACATGCTCCATTAAAAAGAATTATGACCACAACTTTAATACCGTATACAGAAAAATGTTCCCATTTAAGCAGAACCCTTTCAAATGTACCTTTGTTTTTTTTTTTTTCTTTTGTTCCCAAATTTATGCTGACACACTGGTTGGACACAGGCTGGAATTTATGCCATGTCAGCTGGGTGCAAAGTACAGTCTGGGGCAGGCTGGGTACAGGGCAGGGTCCAGGGTTCGGGCTGGGTCAGGTGTGTAGGATCCTGAGCCAGCTCAGTTCAGGGTAGGGTCTGGGGCCAAGTGGGTTCAGGATAGGGTCCAGGTCTCCGTGTTGTGACTAAACTAGGAAAACATTCCAGTGAACTGACATGTTACCAGGACGACAGCCCACCACAACAGTCATGTCTCCATTTACTCTGCCACAAAACACTGGAGATGTGTTACTCTGATCAGCCCTCCCTTCCCCTTCTCAAGGGGCATGGTTCTGACCCTATTATGAGCAAAGGGGCTTGTTCTTCATCACATCTTCTCAGCCATCCCTAATGCAAGCAAAACCCGTACAGCTGGTCCCACCAAACGGGCCTCACTGGTGACCTCACAGAACATCCTCTGTGCTCAGAACGGGTTAGTTACAGCCAGTAGAGGCAGCCTGCTGTACAAGACCTCCTCTTAATTATTTCACATCCACATCCTCCTGTCAGATCTGATTCCATCTTCGGAGATACCCACTAAATTAGTTTTAAAAGTGGCGCGTGTCAGTGAGCAGCAAGTCAGCAGAGCATTGGACCAGATTAACTTCACTTTTAACTCCCAGCTGTTATTGAAGCTGCGCTTAACTAGATTAAAGAAACTCCCAATGTATCTCTCAGGACCAGCGCTTTTCCAGGCGAGACAGGATTACTGGGCAGGGAAGAAGAACATTAAAAATGCCAGAGACAAGCAAATCATAATTCTCAAAAGTAAAGAATTTTGCAAAGGTTTTCAAATTAGTGTAAAGGTTTTCAAATTAGTCAATTAATAGGGCTTACATGCATGGTCAAAGTTATCCTTGCGATCCACGATAAATATTTCTATTGAGGGACAGGCTGCTTAACAAAACCATGGCTGTGTATCATTACGTATACAGATGGTCCCCAAGTTACAATGGTTCGACTTACGATTTTTCGATCTTAGGATGACGATAGCGATACGACAAAATTGTAAAAATATTTAAGTTTCGCGCAGCAGGCAAATGTAGCAGGGTATGCGGTACAATACATTGGGAGGCTGCCAGGATGTACGCATCTCCCACCTTGTGAGAACGCCTCACTCTCGCCAGCCATCGATGGAGTTCAGTTGTCTCGGTGTTAGAGTGCATTTTTTTTTTTTTTATTACAGTACATATTTATTTTGTCTCGACTTACAATGTTTTCGAGTTACAATGGGGTCACCGCTACACATCTCCATTGTAAGTCAGTAAGAGAGATAGTGATTCATCAGGCGTCCTTTAAATAACGCCAAGGCAGCAATGAAGCGAGAATAAAACGATGATGACGTTAGCGTCACGTGATGATAACACGTCCCAACACTGAAGGTGAGGCTTCCCAAGCCTGAGAGAAATTTATGCAACTGAAAAGCCAATTTTGTATTGAAGCTAATGGCATGTAACCAAAGAACTTGGTATGTAATGGAAATGTAATAAAGTAATGCATCACCTTCCATCCACATTGCCGACTGCACAGCATTAGGCATTGCACAGGTACGGCAACGTTAAACGTGGCTTCAAAATTCCAGTGGCATGAAAGCTCTGTGTTTGGGCACCTTTGTCACCTGGGTGTCTTTGAGTGCACTCCTGAGAACCGTCTCAGTGTGGGGCAGGACGCTGCGGCAGGGACAGGCCAAGGTGGACTTCGGGTAGGGCAACAGGCAGGGAGACATGGACCTCCAGCTAAACCATTATTCACAGCCAAGTCAACTGACCGGCTCGGGGGGCACGGCGAGGAGGGCAGAGGCAAAATATGAAGGGGAACCAGTGCCATGTCAGACTCCCACTGCGGCAGCACCCACAATCCCCTCACCACACCACCTTAGTGCCCTCACCTGGCAACAGTCTCACATCAGCAGATGTAGCCACAACTGGTCCATTAATTCTCTCCATTTCTCACCGATTTGGCCAAGGGTGGTGGTGCTCTGTATGTAAGCAATGTCTATACCTAAACTCTAATGTGGATTCTGTCTTTAAACTCCTCTCCCTGTACATGAGCCAAAAGACATCAACGCCGTGGTCCATCACGTGACTTGCGAAGCGACACGCAGCGTCGGAAAATGTGCGCTTTGGGTGAGTTGAACACACCAGACTGCGTAATTACCACGAGGGTGCTCAGGTTTACCAGAACCCCCCCAGTGGGAGGGTGCTAAACTTCCCAGGGAAATGCATGAAAAGTCTGACGCTGTTTCAGCAAAGTAGAGGTGGCACTTTGGCAAATAAATGCGTTTCTGACTCGCCTGAAGAAGTCTGTTAATTTGTCAGCTCAATCAATGATAAGTTTAACCTGGTAATTAACTTCTCTTCTATAAAGTGGGACTCATTCAGAATTTCACAAACAATTTAAGTTTACCTTCACACACAAGTTAGACATATTTGTTGTCTCAATACAGTTCAAGTGTTTGAGTTGGTGGCAGCACGGTGGCTTGGGGTTCGATTCCTGCCTTGGGTCTGTGTGTGTGGAGTTTGCATGTTCTCCCAGTGCTTGGTGGATTTTCTCCAGTTTCCTCCCACAGTCCAAAGACAGGTTAGGTTGATTGGTGTCTTCAAATTGCCCTGCGGTGGGTTGGCGCCCCGCCCTGGGTGTCCCCTGCCCCTGCGCCCTATGTGTTCTGGGATGGGCTCCAGGCTTCCCCGCAACCCTTAACAGGATGAAGCGGTATAGAAGATGGCTGGCTGACTGACTTGACTTGAACAGGCCTGTTAGAATACTACCACTGTATCTAACACAGTTGTGTAATTAACTGCTTAATTGCTCGTGCATCATAGAAACCAACTGATTCTGTTACTTGGCTACCCTCATGCCATCTGCTTTATGTTTAGATTAATCCCTTTGTAAATAAATCCTTTAAAACAAATTCTGCAGAGGTTTTTCAGCAGTTTGTTACTGCAGAAACTAGTCAGTGAACTTCAGTGAGAGCACATCTCCAGATCAGGCTGTTACTGTGGTTTCAGTGCACCACCCAAATACCGTCCCGATGACCCGTCTCGCTCAGCGTTATGGCAGCATGATAGGCAGCTCAGACGGATTGCCTTGCCTAGGATCATGCATTTTTATCGATTCTCTTTTGCGATGAGATTTCTTTCCCGCCTGAAAGCGGCATCCTGGGATTAAGAAGTTCAGGGCTCGTCCTCTTGCATCGCCTCCGGGGTCCCACCGCTGACATCCGGACGTCAGCCTAAGTCGCCATTTCGGCAGAGCTGGGTTCGCCACGCAAAGGCCACGGCGGCCCTTCGAGGAGCCCACAGTCCCTCGTACCGTATTTCAAAGAGTACGGCTGAGCGTTCTTGTTCGTGGGAGGACACGGCACATCTGCGTTTCCGCATTTATCTTTAATTCAGTCACTCGCCCAGAGACACACGTGCTGCCAAAATGCAACATTTCCTGGATCAACAATAGGAAAACTGGTCAAACCACAGAACTGATAGAGTTTGCATTAACTAACAGGGCAGTCTGGTATGCTAAATGTGAGAGCACTGATGTGTGAAGTGCACATCCTCACCCAAACATTGGGTGGGGGGGGGGGGGACAACATTAAAATGGCGACCTGTGCTTGTGGCTTTTGGTCAGGCAAGGTTACAGGGGTTGCATCTCAAGGGTTGGGTTCAAAACCTCAAAGGAGCAGGTCTGCATAACAAGACACTCCCAAACTGAAGGTTACGGTAACAACACACAAGGCCCACCCAGGAGAGACCAGCATCCAGCTCCACTGATCCACCCATTACCACGTGTGCCCCCCCAGATACTCCGAGAAGTCTCCTCTGTAACGGAAGTGGGATGTGAGACTCTGTACCCCAACCAGCTTGAGAAAGGTGATGCTAAAAAAGTACATATGAAGTTATCCTGGCTGCACCTATAGCTACTTAAGTTTTTCAATCTTTAAATTGTAAGTATAAAACAGCTATAAAAGGAAGGATTTTTCATCCAACATATATCAGTCATTTCTTCCTAATTCGAAAAAGTTTGCTTTAACAAATTCAACTCGATCACAAATGAAGCACGACTTTGGTGGACTTTACAAAAATTTATTCACAGCATGTATCCAGCCAAGTGAATGCTTTAGTGAAGATATGACTCACGGTTCAATTAATTAAACTTAAAAGTTTTGACAAAGGTCACTTTCAGGAAATAAATAAAACCAGGGATGACAAGCTCTTTCGTTAAGCACTGACAGCAGTGGTCAAGTGTTAATGCACACCCGTGCCATGCAGGGTTTTCGGTGTTTGGCTGCCGTTCGCACTGTCCTCACCTTATTACACGGATTTTCTAAAACCACAAAGAGGACTTTTTTTTTTTGCATTCTTAATCTGACCTGTGCCATTAACGTGTTGCACACTCTTCACACTGACTCACTGTTAATAAGAGTACAATATGCAACCCATAATAATTTTATAATTATTAGAAAACTTTATTAATCCCAAAGGGAAATTATTGTATTTAATCAAACCTCTGGGGGGAGCAGTCAGCAGCCACACGTGCTACCCGGGGAGCTACAGTTTGAGCGCCTTGCTGAAGGACACACCTGGCAGCTGGGCTGGGATTCAAACCTGAGAAGATTTCTGTATCCCAGCCTGATGTTCTACCCATTGAGGAAGGAGGCCACTAAAATAGAAGATAAAGGTGACCCTCACATTATGTCACTGGTATCAGTCCGTCGGAGTGACTGTTGAGTATTTTGAAGCAACTGTGCTGAGAAGGGAGGATGTGCAAGGCAATCAAGACTTAACCGAATTGAGCTGAACTGAATTAAAGATTCCCGCAATACCCATTTCTTGTAAAACAACACTTGATTGATTTTTAAAAGCATGTACATTCGTTTTGGCTTTAATTTACTGACTAGTCGTAATTTCGGTGATTGTACCGCAGCACAGCACCGCGATGAAGATGAATGTGTCCCATCGAAGTATTTCAGCAGCCATAGATCATAAAGACACTCATAATAACGAAGATGATGAAGCTGACATGTAAAATAAATGACGACACATGCAGGGTTCTTTTAATTTAACACTATAATCATAGACAAATTTGCAGTGTTTACAATTTATTTCATGCCAAATTAGGAGAGAGTCTACTCAGATGGAATAAAATAAAACATGCTTAATCTGCACTGGAAGGCATTCATCAAACTCCATGCTGCTGATCAGCACGAAGATCAACAACACAATAAACTCTTTATTTTAGCAAACGCGCCTCTCTGCAAAGGTTAATAAAATTGCATTGCACACCTTCCTAATCCTGCACCCTGACAGTTACAGGAAGTCTAAAACTAATAGTACATTCCTTCAAAATGAATGCCCCAGGTGTGCCAGACTCAACTTTATACTCGCTCACAATATGTTGGCGCTTAGGGGTGTGGAAGTAGGACACCACAACTGAGGAAAAACGGTATGTGATTGAGTGCCACATTAATGCTACACTACAAAAGATGAAGGCAGCTCATCTTAAAAAATAAAAAAAATTAAAAAAAAATCAATAGGATACGTGGGGTGTAAAACGGAAAACTGTCATTTAAAAATCAATCTTCCTATTCATCTTTAACACTTGGCGACATCACTCTACACAGTGCTGATCCAGCCATGCTACTCCATCACATAACGTTCCTGCATATAGTGATTGGTTTTCTGAAAGTGTCCTGTTATAACTAGAAAGATGGAGTGAAAGAAATAGACAAAACAGAGTGCGTTTTCCACCTCCGCTTAACCTCGAAACAAATGCAGAAAAGGAGCCTGTTCTCTGTGCATTTTAAGACTGTTTTGAGTTATGCATCAGGGTGAGTTTTCTGTGCCAAATTCACCCTGACCTTCATGACAATTTATTAAATCATTGCCTGTTTTCTGTGAAGCTAAAGTCTGTGACACTTACTATTCCATGTAATTATTAACACCATTTCCACTAGTAAATGAAAACAACATAAATTAAAATGACACGGATTACACAGATTCTGTACAACATAGATAGGCGGACTGTTAATCTGGACATTCTCCAACCCCCTCGGACTGGGATTTAAAAACTCCAGGGCTGTTTTTAAGTCCCAGTCAATTCTTGACAACATATATAAATTCTACAGAGTGTA
>JABJVR010006183.1:0-12735 GCA_025773905.1 Chitala chitala | reverse complement strand
CCCCCCCCCCCCCCCCCCCCCCCCCCCCACACAGCCAGAACGCAGCCTCATGCAATATTAATAAGGTGCTAATATAAAAATGGCACCGGTTTCAGAACCACTTACAAAGTACTTTTTCATAAAAAAAGGAGAAGCCAAATGAAAGACCGTTGCCTGTTCTTTTTGTTTACAAATTCTTTGATCAAAACAACTAAATAAAATCTTGTTTCTTAAAATGAGCAAAAATCACGATGCTCCATAATTTCACTAACTGTATTTGATTATTTATACGACAGGCCAGCTCAGATGTCAGCCAGTTTTAAACATGCTAAATACAGTAAATATTACTTAGTTCAAATGTATCAATTTGTATTTCGTATTTATCAGTGTTTTTCATCATTTACAAAATTTACCAGATTAAATAAAATAATCCCACAACGGGGAAATTCACAGTGTTGCAGCAGTAAGGGGACAAAGTGGTGAGGACAAAACAATAAAAATGAGTAAGACTAACAAAGACATGCCTGTGAATACAGTAAATGCAGTATCGTCTATTGCAGAAAAACATTCAATGGTTGAGAAAAAAAATATAACACCAAACTAAAGCAAGATTCTATCTTCGAAAAGATGAAATACGTAACCATGCATCCAAATACTGTCAGTATACAGTCGCCATAAAATCCCCTTTAGTTTATTTGCAGAAGCAGCCATGGGTATCAACAGTCTGAAACTTAGAAATGATTTCATCTTGTTTACTACGGGGTTGTCCTGTTTTATCAGTTTATATAGCAAAATCGTTTTGTTTTAGCATGTAGAGCCAAACGTTTTGAAACATACTATACAGACACTCCTCAATTTACGAACATGCGACTTGCGAAAATTCAAAGATACGAACAAAGGCATTTAATGCATTTAATTAATTCGTTCAATTTTTGTTCGGAGAAACGTGTAAACGTACGCCGGAGCGCGCTAAGAGTTATCGTGATTTATCGTGAATTATATATCCAGTGCATCGCGTATCCATCATGGTTGGTGAAAAGCGCCAGGCTAGTGATGTTAGTGGTACTGCTAAAAAGCGACAAGCCATCTCAACGGAAACAAAGGTGGTGATAATTATTATTATGTAGGAGTTTTGAGGGAGAACTAAACGCAGGAGGCGAATGTTTTGTCAACCCAGCCGAAAACAGGGACTTCAATGCTTTTCATTCAACAGCAAGGAAAAAAGAGCTTCCTACTTTTTATGTTTTAATACAACTTTATTATATAAATAACACACTGTAGGAATGTTTGGTAGGACCACATGTAAACTGTCCATACAAATTTTCTAACGATACACCTTACGTGCGGCCTTGGAACGTAACTTGTTCGTAAGTTGAGGAGTCTTTGTACTGTATATTTTGCAGTCATAGTCAAGTTATGAACAATGACTTAGCTTAACAATGACGGATGAGCTGCTGGCCTGTCTGTGGACTTCACATGGCTCCAGCGGACAGAGCCTAAATCTGACCCGTATTTCAGTACGAACACAGGTGGCCCCTCCACATACCACTGTGCACTGTTACTGCCCGCTACTGCTACAAGACCGTCTTTACTCGCAAGTAAAAATCAGCTCAAAAGGAAAAGCCCTGCTCATGCACATTCTTACTACGTTACTACATACGCACGACCCTGAGGTGGATCGGCTGGCCCTAGCGTAACCGGGCACAACGCCCTTCCTGTGTGTATCTCCTCGAGTTTGACGTGTTGTTAAAGTGTGTTTAATGTGTGGCTGGCGCTGTGCGTGGCTCAGTCATGGCATGACAACAGACATCAAGGATTGTGAGCTGAATAGCTCTGACACGACGGGCACTGTGGAAGGTAAAAAGTGACATTTCACATCTCAGCGACACTCAAATTGTGGGCGTTTATTAGCTGCTGCTATTTGTAGCTTTACTTCTTTCCTTTTAATTTAAATCTTTAAGAAGTTTTAACACGGCAGGGCATGGGAGTGAAAATCAGTGAGATATTAGCCACTTTCACAAGGGTGTTTTGAATGTTGTCTAAACCTAAAGGAGAAGCACCCTTCATGGCTGACTCAGACGTTGTTGTGGAGGTTATATACTCATCAGGGTATAATTACATTTCATGCAGCACAAAGGGCCCATATAATATTTATATGAAAAAAACAGATGGCAGATTCAGTATAATTAGGCATGGGCATCTTAACCTTCAGGAAGGAAAAGAGCCTGACCGGACCGCGAAGGAGGACCCGGATACAGGGAGCAGCAGCTTCTGTGGAGCTGAGCCTTAGAGGATACTGTGCAGGATGCCATCCCCAACCCACTGCCCGCCACATGCCACGCTGCCCAACACACGCCACGCTGCCGCCACACGCCACTCTGCCCGACACACGCCACGCCACTCTGCCGGACACACGCCACGCTGCCCATCACACACCACGCTGCCCGACACACGCCACACTGCCCGACACACGCCACGCTGCCCATCACACACCACGCCGCCCATCACATGCCACGCCGCCCATCACACGCCACGCCACACGCCACGCTGCCCATCACACGCCACGCCACCCATCACACGCCACGCCACTCTGCCCGACACACGCCACGCTGCCCATCACACGCCACGCTGCCCGACACACGCCACACCGCCCGACACACACCACGCCACTCTGCCCGATACACGCCACGCTGCCCGACACACGCCACGCTGCCCGACACACTACCTTCCACACACCTCGCTGCCCGACACACTACCTTCCACACACCTCGCTGCCCGACACACTACCTTCCACACACCACGCTGGGTGTCACACTACTTGCCACACGCCACGCTGGGTGTCACACTACCTGCCACACGCCATGCTGCCCACTACACAAACGGCTGCCCTAAGGAGAAACATGGCAAACTGGCCTCATCCATCCAAAATACACACTCTTCCTGCAGGATGTAAAAGTGAAGCTTACAGTAATGTCACATTTACTATAACTATTAACACGAGGATGGCATCCTGCACAGTATCCTCCTATACAGTGCACAGACCATAATGAGCTCAGTAAAGGTGTCTAAGCCCTACTTTGTACCCAGTCCAAGATCCATGCCTTCGAGAACAGGAACAGCAACGTCACGTAACAAAAACTCTGGACACAAAACCCAGCAAGGTTATTAGATTTTTTTTGCTGAAAATGATCCTGACTGGCAGTGATTTCTCTTAGTTCGCATGGCAATGCTAAACAATCGTAGTGATTCCACCTCCCACTCTTTTTCAGTTTGTTTCTGCTTTGCAAAGATGACGCCAAGTATTTCAAACACAGCTGTTACAATACAAGGCTCAGTAACGCCAGCCAGAGCTCGGAGAGCCATCAGACAATCCCCAACTGGGCAAATTTAATTAACTACGGCTTCTGTGGCGCACTTGCAAACTTACACACTCAAGTGAAATGTTCCTGCCACCTGGAGTCCATTATGCCCCTGTTCACTGTCCAAAATCACACAATGCAGAGAGACAAAGAGGTGCATGTATGTGTTTGTCTGAACACACACACACACACACACACACACACACACACACACCTCCCTGGTAGTATCAGGCCACCCTGTAGCTGTATGGCGCTGCAGACTTATTATTTTTCAGCGGTTTATGTCAGAGACGCGTATAAAGGGGTGAAGGGGAAGACCCCAAAGTGTGAGGTTCACATCAGGTGATTTCCACTCACACGCTCCTCACAGTTCAAAAGTTTAACACACATCACACTCCTGGGTCAGCAGACTGTTAGCATCACAAAACAGACAACAGACAGCGTGCATGCACACACAAACACACATACATGTGCACGCTCACACAAGCACGCTCACACGCATGCACGCACAGGCATACGCACACATACACACGCACTCATACAAACGCAAGCATGCCCTCACGCATGCATGAGCGCACGCACAAACACACACACACAGATGCAATAATCCCTGCCATAAAGGAAATAGCCATCTCTTTTGGAGCAACGAGCAGGTTTAGAATGTATGCTAAAATCTACACTATAATCAGGTCACAAAAAAAAAACTATTTCATTTTTCAAAGATAAGTTAAGCTGACTATTGTACCTGCAGTTAAACCTATAAAAGATTTATATTCTTTTAAAAGAATCCTTTTAAATAATACACTGTAATTACATTTTGAAGGTGTGTGGATACTGTTTACATATAAGCTTCTCAGGAAGGTTTGGTGACGCTAAAAATAAAGTGTGGCCAAGTTATCATGACGTATCACTTCTCCGACACGTCTATAACGGTGGCCTGAAAGTCACTAAACGCACTTCTCCTAGACAATAAGTGAGCTTCGCGGAACACGATACAATGGGAGGATTTTAAGAACAAAAAAAGGTCTGGAGGACAGAAAGTTTATCTAAACAAAGACAACAATGAAGGCCTCACAAACAGAACAGATAAAGAGGCAGCGCACAGCCTGTGCGAGGTTATATTTGGCACGAGGAAAGAAGCCGCCTTTAACTGCAGAGATGGAGAGATAGAGGGCAAGGTGAGCTCTACCGGGCGCTGACTTACTCTGCTCTGCTGCTGCCAGCCACAAACATCTGATAACAGCGATGGAAAAACTTCTGGTTTCCTTTAGCATATAATTAGACACCTTAAGGTTGCTGCTGTGCTGCATGAAGAGAGAGGAAAGAGTCGCAGCGAGAGCCGCAGTGTCCTGTAAGTGTTAAACACACATCTCTGAGCTACAGGAAACAGTCGTTTGCTCTTGTGCTGTTTACTGGTGTCTGTTCAGTGCAACAGGTTCATGTCTTCTAGAGAGAGACTGGAAAACCTGCAAATTAAAGGAATGGTGTAGATGCTTCTCACAGAGGGTTAGACATGACTGACTTACTGCAGACACAAAGAGCCCTCATCTGGAAACCCCTGAAATGGGTCTGTGGGATTAACATATATAAACTGTACTTTCATTTGTGCCTAAAAAATAATGATCACTAAAAGAACAGCACAGGCCCAAGAAGAAGCACCGGCAAAACTGAGGCAAGGCTTTGTGGGATCTGTCGTCTGGCACACATGACCCGTCGGCGATGTGTGAAAACACGCTCTTCACTTACCAAGCACAAAGCACTTTGGGACAACTTGGACCAAACTGAAACCGCATATGATAACCACATTCTCAATAGACTAAGCTCACACGCACACGCAGAGGCGCGCGCATCTTTTAACTGTCCATATATCGTTTACGTAAAAGAAAATGTAATTCAATTATTCCGTATAATCTCAAACTGCATCGCATGTAAATACCTAACATAAGGCTATACAATTTATGCATTGTTCAAAACTAAAAAAATTAAGTTACAATTACTTCAAATTACACTTTTTGTGAGCTGGTCATTTCAGGGTTTGAATATGCAGAGTACTATTCCCTACAGTAAGTGTCAGCTGCACTATTGTGCGTTTTCACCACAATATGAGCTGTAGACATCATGTCCTCCTGACTAGGTTTGAGGTAACGTGCAACAATTTCCTATTTGAACTACACTGCTTTGACTTCCACTGTATTTCCTGTTAACTGATGGTGCTGGTTTCGGTGCAGCCTTCAGAAATGACCCAATGCGCCCAGCTCAGACGAAACCCCGACCATCACGGCTGCCTCCTGGCCACTCAAAAGCTCAGAGTGGCCGTGGTTAAGAGCAGAACCACCTCATTCGCTGTCTCTGCTCAGCTGTAACCTTGGTGATTCACTTAAGAGCCCCATTGGGCAGATGGCTCCTACCACCAGTTTGTCACGCTCAGATCAGCTGGTGAGCGGACGGTGTGGCATCAAAGACAACAGGCCCAGAGCTGCTGATGAGGTGACACAGAAAGGCACAGAGCAGCGAAATCACGATACGGTGTCTCCTAAGGAGCGAGGGCGCTGCTTGTCACTGTAAGCACAAGATGACAGCTTTTTCTGTTTATAATTCCTCCCCCCATCATTAAAAATGATGCTTGACACAATATCTACTGATTCTTTTTATTTTTTTTAAAGGCAGCTGCATATTGACCCCATTTTTTCTTTCCCCGGTGTCATGAAAAAAACAGCCATTACTGTATGTAAAAAGAAAGTGATGCTCATTTGTATTTACTTAATTTCTTGCATTATAAAGGTAGCACATGTTGGCTCAGGGTGGCCTATCTTACTGTGTGTGCACTTGGCTAAATTGTTGATAATTCATACTAAATGTTATCTGATAACACTTAAATAAAAATCAAAGCTCATCTATCACTTAAAAAACCTCAAAGCCACAGATGCAAGTCCTGAATACGCTAAGTGCTATTAGCATTGTTGGCTTTTGAGCTGCAGATCAATAAGTACGTGATGTCGCGACTCTGGTTCTCGTGATCTCTGCCAGATCAGACAGAACCTGGTGCAGAATAAGGAGCTCCACTGGGAGCTCACACGGTTAGCCATGTGCTAAATGTGGGAGATGCTGGCGAGGAGGGGAAGTTCCCTCTCACCCCAGCAGAGGGCAGCGTTTTGCTGTCAGGGGCTGGGGTACATCAGCAAAGTGTTGAGGAGGACTCCAGTGCTCACACTGACTCTGCTTTGGGGACAGAGAGGAAGAGGATGGGCACAAAGAAGACCTCGGGGCTTGGCTTGATCAAGCTCTGAGCCACTTGACACACCAGGCATTACAGACAGGACTGAGGACCCAGTGTGGATTAACTCACTCTGTGCTCCTTCACCAACCAAGGTCTCGAACACCCTGCAGCACATGGGTGCATCTGAGAAGGTGTAAACCCAACAAATGGCACAATAAGGTGCCAGAGTGAGCTGTGTCAGTAGGTGACAGTCTGTAATGCTGCAGCCACCATGCAAAGGTGCTAATTCACTGTGCGTGTTTATGCAAACAAAAGCTGTAGGAGATGCGGTACTGGTGCTGTGAGGAGAACCCAGTAGGAGATGTAAGGAGAACCCAGCAGGAGGTGGGAGGAAAACAGGTGGATATGGGAGGAGAACACAGCAGGAGATGGGAAGAGAACACAGGTGGATATGGGAGGAGAACACAGGTAGATATGGGAGGAGAACATAGCTGTAGATGTTGCACAGGTGCTGTGAGGACAACACAGCTGAAGATGGAAGAGGAACACATCCGGAGATGTGAGGAGAAGAAAGCAGGAGATTCCAAGCCTGCGAGACCAACATCTCTTTACTACAACGTAGGAATTAGCTGTTGCTACATTAGGATGGAGCAGCCTTCATCACGTGCCTCTTCCTCCTCTGTTTTCCTTAGATTTGCTGGGTTTCTTTGGGCTTCACAAAGGCGAGAGGATGTGAGCTAGGACACTGTAACACACACACACCAAAGCCAGACATTCTGTGGAAGGAGACGGTAAAGTTTCCCCGTTTCAGCAGACAAGCAGCAGAAGATGGCAATGAAGGTGCTGCTTAAACCACGTGGACAGAAGCATGTAAGGAAACAAGTTTCAGCAGAGCTCAGTGTGCGTTCATACAAAATGAAGGGCAGAATGAGGCTCAGTGGGCCTGACCAATCAGAGCCCTGACCACTCAGCTCACCCACAGTTCTTTTGCATGCTAAGCTTGCAGGAAATGAGAATTGAGTGAGAACACACAAGGCAGCGATGTCTACTCAAGAGCCATGAGCCTTTCCGTCTGTTCACATGCTGCAAACATCTTCAAGAACAAGTGCAGTAACAGCAGCAGCTACGGCACGTCCCAAACCATAACGCTTTTCCACCAGGACGATACGACAACTTGTTAAAGTTAACTCAAAAATATACAAAGTATTACATTTAAAACGCACAGAACTGCCACAAGCCGTGACACGTGTGTCTGTGAACATGTGACTTTTCTGGGTGCAGCAGTGACCCCCCCTCACGGTTTTCACAAAACTCTCCCCCCATCTCTACTGACCCTGTAAACTCAAGTGGGTAAAAACATGAGGGCTTGCAGCTCATGAACATGTAAATGCAGCTGAATTAAAAGTCGCAGAGCGGCGCTTCTCCAAGCCAGAGAGCGGCACTCTAACCCACTGGTCTGCTGTAGAGAGCCTTCTGTACAAGCCACACCCAAAGCAGCCTGCGCTTGTGACAATGGGGTAACATCACCCGCAGGAAACACAATCACAACATCAGCAATGAAAGAATCAGTCATTTATACCAGAATGAGGCCAAAACACACGACGAACGCAGACGAGATTCACAGCCCAAAGTTAAACAATCCCAAAACCAAACATTCCAATTACAGACAAGCTGGTGACGCTCAGAAAACGGTAGCACTTTATGCTACAGAACAGACTTTACCAGTGCAAGGTTGTGACAGAGACATGCTGGCTACATGATTTACCACGACACTTCTGTGCTCTAATTCCGGTGGAATGCAAACATTCATTACCATTTACATTATCATTACAACAAGCTCAGCTGAAATTACTTTTCACTTTTTTCAATTCCAATAAATGCTCTTCTGTCTCATGGCTAATGAGTGCAGATTTTGATCTTCTGAAGATGGACGTTGTCACATGACACTTCGTACGGTTTCAAACAAAACATCTGTGCTCTTAAACCTGTTATAAAGACAAAGTGTAAAGAACAAAGCATGTCAGTGTACGTCTTCCCACTGATCTCATTTCTGCTTTATACCAAATGCTCAAGAGAAAGGATTTACTTGCAGGATGTAACACTTTGCATGTTCTCCCTGAGCTTGGTGCGTTCTCTCCTGGTTCTCCGCTTTCCTCCCACAGTCCAAAGACATGCAGGTTGATTGGTGTGTCCAAATTGGCCATTGTGTGTGTGTGTGTGTGTGTGCCCTGTGATGGGTTGGTGCCCCGCCTGGGGCGTCCTCTGCCCTGCGCCCTGTGTGTTCTGGGATGGGCTCCAGGCTTCCCAGTGTCCCATAACAGGATGAAGCACTACAGAAGATCACTGACTGCCTCAGTGATTAGCTCAGTACAGGACCACAAGGATGTTTCTCTTGGTGTCTCTCTGTTTTGAAGGGGTATTTTGGAGAACCTCAACTTTTAAGCCCAGCACTCGTTATGATGACACACAACAAGACTTTGGTGGCAGGTATACAAAGTGGAAAGCTGACACCGTGAGGAAGAGGAATGCTTTGGACATTACAGTAAAGGTCTTGTCAAGTTCTTCTTATTCTTTGCTTTTGTTCACAGTGCAATTAGGAACCCTAACGACTACTAAACTCAAAATTTCACTCAAAAGCCAGTTTTCAGAGCTTCTACCCATCAAAGTTATGCATTTCTAAGTTGCACAAGTGTAAGACTGGGTATCAGTTATATCAAAGTCAGTGTTGAAACAAACTGCAAAGTACTATGACCCATTAACGTGTATATGACATGTGTCACATGGGGTTTTACAGGGATAAACTTCTCAACCAATACATGCTGAAAGTGTTTAACCACCAGTTAATTTGTTATACACTGCCTGGCCAAAAAAACCCACACGTGCCTCTGGAAGGAGAGTCATTAGCTAGTGTTGCTGCAAGTGCTCCAGTCTGAGCTCAGAAACATCATGCAGCAATGAAATGAAGTCAGCTGAGTATGTGAGTCTACTGAACAGCCCGGCTCTCTCTTCACTGGATCTGCTCTTCCCTGACGACACGGGCATATTCCACACCAACAATGTCAAGATTCATCAAGCTGAAACTGCAAAACAGGGGTTCGAGGAGTCACTGACACACATGAACTGGTCCTGACCCTAACCCCCTGGGAAGTGTTTAGGATGTCATGGAAAAGACTTCATCTGTCATTAGGATTTTGGTGAAAAATTAATGTTTTGACGAGCTTATGCAACATCTCAGCATTTATTTTCATCCACATCTGCATAATTTTTTTTACCAAGATGGAAATCTCTCCTGTTCCTCACACCTGAATGGCACAAGGTTCCATTTAATGGGGACAGCACTGTTTTACACAATCACACATCTGTGTAAACACACACATTAATCACAGTTCATGACCCCAGGAGCATGTGTTTCTGGTACTTCTCCACAAACGTCCTGCTCCCAGAGTGAGGCTGCACTGTTACTTGGCAACAGTCTGGAACAAACACGGCCGTGGCAGATGATGTCAGATGGAAACAGAAATGACATCAGCCATTGATGCTGTCCTGTCAGAAACTGCTTCAATGGAGGCAGGAAAGAGAACGCTTATTATGTGGATTCTCTGGTATGCGTTCTACAAAGAACTGTTTATTAAACAGACAGAACCTACTTTGCAGAAGGAAAGGTGCTTATAACCATCAGAGCACCGCTCACTAGAAACTACAGGCCTTATCAAAAAATAGTCATTAAATTGTGCCTTCTTGCAGTGTCTTTCTCACTTGGATCATTTCTGCTCACTTTGCCATTAAAATTCTGCAAAACTGGAGGGGATGTGATTAATGTCAGAAGATTGAGCAGTTAAATCTCAGCCTAACAGGACTTTCCTTAAGTAAGAAAAGGACAAATTTTACTCAAAGTGAGTAAGGGATAATCTTCCCAATGCTGCCACAAGCTGCATTAATCTGATGCTTGTTGTAGGGGAAGACAGTGTGGTCAGGAGGAAGAAGAGAAGGTCTGAAGAACAGCTCACAGCAGAGTGCTAACTGAGTGTATTTAACAGCAGCCAGAGAACACACCAACACACGGCATGTAACAGCCCTGGGAGTGGTCGGCTATCCAGAACAACGTCATTGTTGCATGTTTAAATAGGAGGACATCGATGCCACATCTGACACACTGATTAGTGACCGTAAGAGTGATTGACTTGGGTTGTGAACAAAGCAGACGTGTCGTGTTACCTGTGAGTGACAAACACCAGAGTGTGCTTTGTACAGGTCCTGCAATGTTGTTCATAAACACAGCATCACGCGTGGATGACTAGGGCTGTATTCTGAGTCCAGTTAAATTTTGCCCACTTTTCTATCCAAAAACAGCAATACGAGTCGAGTTAGAGTAGGCGTGCATTTGGTTATTCTTGGTTATTTTAATAAGTATTCAGAAAGAGTATTCTGTTGATTATTGTTACACATAATAAGATAAGTACACATTTTGCTCAAGTGTGAAAAAACGAAGAGTTCATGAACATCAGGTCATTTAGTAAAGAGAAAATTTGCTGTCAGATTAAAATCAGGTCAGCTACAAACTGTTTTTTTGAAGAGAGTATTAATTAAAATGCGCACAGAAACTTACTCAGACTAAAATCTGCAATTTATAGCACATCTCTGGTGTCCATAGTTACGACAGTTACTACACTTAAACTTCTATACAATGCAGTCAGGGGACTACAAAAACAGCAGGGAGGGCTACAAAAACAGCATCTCGTTACTCCTGTAATAAAGAAAAACTTATGGGTGATGCTGCTTAGAGTCTCCCATGGTAAAGACAGGAATTCTTAATTTTTCTTTTTACCCGTGAAACACCTTTAACACCACATACATGCAAATAAAGGTGTGAAAGTCACTGAAATTGTATTTCAAACAGATTCTGATTATGCAGCTACTGACCAATATTAGCCTACATTTTCCTTAAATGTTAATTCCTTACCAGATTAGCATATTAGTAAACACAACAGTCACAAAAGTTTTTTTCATTTTTTTCCACCAAAAAGCAAACACAAGTTGGGTACTCTTGTGTCACAGCATCGTTTGCTACACCATAATCAGTGTTCGCAGATTGGTTATCTTGGGAAAACCACAAAACTCAGAGAAGAAATCAAGGATGACAATAAAAGAATTTACTGTTACTACGTGCAAGGATGAACAGAACACTGCTCACAATGGCAAAACAATTTTTTTATTGGTTAATTAAAATTTGTTTAATGCATTTTAAAGAAATTCAACCTGTGGTTCTTCGTAGATCAAGTTGCAAAATGTGTGATTAAAACACAAAATTAGAGAATTTCTACACAGTTTGTTGCATTTTTGTCAGTATAAACTGGAAACACATTTTGTTGGAGTTTTAAATGGGTAATACTGCATTGCCCACACATGTGCTAATTACTGCAGTCTCTCAGTAATTATGCAAAACTATTTTTTTCTGTGTCTGGGGGGGCAGGTGTTAGGCCAGCACACAGCCAGTGGTGTACTCAGTGTTATAGTGAATATTGTCCATGCCCTCCTGCCCTGTGTGTATAATTGTTTTATAAATAATAAAGCAAATAATTGAGGTAGATGTTTTGCATGAAGGGTTTTTATAAAGTTAAAGTTTATGTTTAAGCTTTATATTAGAGTGATTTCAGGTCCAAAGACAGAGCATGCTTTCTGTTCAGCCCAATACCTGCATTACTTGGAGAAAGCTCCCAATATGTATGCAGCACACAGACCTAACATTACCACCTGTATGCAGTAAATATTTGCTGTATTTGGGTTTCCTAAGTAAGATTAAAGACATCAAAATGCTGCAGTACATGTGAAAACATGCAAGCTAATTTTTATTCCACATGGTAAGGCATGTTTGCAGACTCATGTTTTCCACACGGACTGTAACCCGTCTTGTGAAGCACTTTAGGGCTCGTTGGTAAGGTGCTCCGTTAAAGACACGCATCAGTGAGTGTTTAAACAGGAGTGGCTTGTCCAGTTTGCTATGGATCAGTATGTACAAACACACAGGAAGCTGTATGTGCATGTGGGTTCACTTCGTTTTGTCATATGCCGACAGGTGGTATTAACCGGTTTTAACCGCGGTTTTAACCGCTCCAGCACAAACAGGTTTGCACCACCATAAATGGTGTAAACTGGCAAAAACCCTTAAATAAGCTAAATCAA
>JABJVR010006182.1:0-12738 GCA_025773905.1 Chitala chitala | reverse complement strand
TTTAAATACTTAGGGTCAACTGTTCAAAGTAATGGAGAGTGTAGTAGAGAAGTGAAGACGACAGTACAGGAATGATGAAGTGGGTGGAGAAGAGAGTCAGGAGTGATATGAGATAGAAGGATAGTTGCAAGAGTGAAAGGGAAGATGGTAGTGAGACCAGCTATGTTGTATGGGCTGGAGACAGTGGCACTGATAAAAAGACAGGAGGCAGAGTTGGAGGTAGCAGAGTTGGAGATACTGAGGTTTTCATTGGGAGTGACGAGGTTGGACAGAATAAAAATGAGCATATTAGGGGGACAGCACAGGTAGGACGGTTCGGAGACAAAGTGAGAGAGGTGAGACTTAGATGTTTGGACATGTGCAGAGGAGGGATACAGAGTATATAGGGAAAAGAATTCTGAGGATGGAGCTGCCAGACAGGAGGAGAAGAAGGCCAAAGAGGAGGTTCATGGACATAGTGAGGGAGGACATCAGAGAGGTTGGGGTGACAGAGGAAGCTGCAAAGAACAGGTTGGTATGGAAAAGGATGATCCGCTGTGGTGACCCCTAGAGGGAAAAGCCGAAAGAGCAAGAAGAAGAAATCCAAATGTTACTTTGTCTGATTATTGGATTAATTGTTAATAAAAATGTTAATGTACTAACTTGTGATCAGAATTTCTTTACATTAGTCTTATATGCATCATGTCATGACTCCACTGTATCATGGTGCATATCGTATTGTGATCCGTGTATTGTGATACGTCTCGTAATGTGAGGTAAGTTGCAATATCCAGCCCTACTTGGTCCACTCCAAAAGTACTCTCACTCTTGTATAGCCTTGTATATGTACTGCTTCCAATGTCGACCAACATTTTAGAGGAAAACTAAGTTTGCCGGGGTAAACCACAAACTATAAATAAGAAACACATGTAAAGTACAACAGCATGAAGCATAAACTGTGCTGGGACAGATTTAATTCAATTCATTTTTATATAGTGCCTTTTACAACAATGTGTTTTAAAGTGCACCAGAATGCACTGATGGAATAGCAGCACCTCTGCCAGGAGCATTTAGAAACGCCATTTAAGAGAATGTCCACATTTTGGATAGATGGTTTGAGAGAGAAGTGAAGGAAGCCATCTATTTACAAATGGAGAACCCTTCGTTAAACAGAGGAGGACTGAGACACAACCTGTCTCTTGTTTTTCATGCTGTTATTTCATCCATCCCAAGAAAGATCAACATCTTTTCACATATCCATTAGGAGGGCCACACCTAACAAATACCCCTTTATTTCAGTCAGTGGTCATCATAAGTAACGACCCCCTATTCTTTACGACTCTAATCTCACCTTTCTTACACTAATGAGTCTATTCAGGAATGGGTGTGACCAGCAACCCTGATAGGTATATAGTGATAGAATCTTCCCCACTTCCATCAGACAGAAGAAGAAGCCTTTTGATAAAAGGTGAAATGTTTCTGCGTAAACGAGAAAGAAGTCCAGTTGACATGACTAAACTTCCAGATAGCCTTACCTGGACGACTGAGAATCTTCATAGACAAACGCCATTTAACTTAATGATTTTTTTCTCTTAAAGTGCTTCTTTACCTAGGTGGGAAGACTGTTGAAACACTAGCCAACAAATTTTATGGAAAATCTTCTTTCATTTTAAATTTTTGGTGAAACCACTAGACTTGTACATTACAGTGTCATTTAACACTGTAATGTTTATGGCGGCATAGGCCTATGCTACAATATCGCAACATAACCAACATGAGCGAAAACTAAAAATGTTTTGCTGCAGATTTTCATTTGTAGTCACTGTCTGATACATCGCGTATGTGTCCAACAATAGTCTCCCAGCATAGACGGACTCCACTTTCCCTGGTAGTGTTTCTCCATGTTGACAATCTCTTCGTAAAACCTTTTACCATCTTCATCATTCACAACACCAAGGTTGGCTGGGAAGGAATTCAAGTGGGAATGACTTGTATGCCTGGAGCAGACTTTAACTTGTTTGCTATATATTGGTGTGTTGTAGTTGCCCAGAAAGTTAGACATGACATTGTAGAAGGCAGTCCACGCAACACGTTTGGCACCCTGCAGAAGGCCAACAAAGTGACTATCCTTCATTACCTATCGAATCTGTGGACCAACGAAAACACTGTCTTAGCATCACCGATGCATGGAAAGATCTGTTGCAATTATGTAAAGGCAGTGATGAACTTTGCTTGTTCATAGCCTTAACAAGGTTTTTCATTAGCCCAAGTTTGATGCACAAAGGTAGAAGAAATATGTTCTTTGAATCAACCAGTGGATCATATGTAATATTCTTCTGCCCTGGAACCAATTTCCTGCGAGATGGCCAGTCCTTTATCACATAATATGGATCTCTTGCTCGGCTGTCCCACTCGCAAAGAAAACAGTACTTGGTGTATCCAAGCTGCAGACCAAGTAAAACTGTAACCCGACCGTCGCATATATTCCAGCTATACCTCGACTGCAGCAGCTGCATGTTCTCATGTTTTCTTCTTATGAGTGGCATGTCCAACAGGTATGGAAGGGTATAGATATTGCCATTGTGCAGCAAAACAGCCTTGAAACTTAACAACGAGTCAATAAATCAGTGGTTCTTAAATTCTGGCATCCCCTAAAATTTTGAAGTTCTGCCCTGCAACCCCAACACATAAGACAAAAAAAGAAACACCTTCAATTATCATGTCAAATAATCAGCTACCATTCTCTCCTCGCACCCTCAAGAACTGACTCTGGCACCCCAGGTCAAGAACCACTGCAATAAACAGTCCCATTCTGTTGGTTCATGTTCACATCTGAGACAGAAGGCAATCCACCGATATCACTGCAAAAGGTCAGACTGTCAACTTGTCCAAAGAATTTAGTCAAATCTTTGGGATGGTTGCAAAATACTGAAATTTTTGTACTTGGTGATAACAGATTCCATCCTTGCAATTTTGCCTGGCTTTTTGATAAAACCAAACCCTTGACAAGATTGTCGAGCTGTGCCTGATAAATTAAATGAGGATCACTGGACATTGATGGCTAGAAATTTGAAAATCTTGTAATTTAAGATAACATAATCTTTATTAGTCCCACAATGGGAAAATTCACAGTGTTGGAGCAGCAAGGGGAGAGCAAGGTGGAAAAATAAAAAAAAATTGAGTATTCACAATTGAGTTCACAATATTGTGAACAACATATGAATGGACAAATTACACTTTAATTCATTTACTGTATCTCTTTATCCAATAATCCACACATTTTTTTTCAAATGCCATACTGGATTCTCATTATAGGTCAAATGAACTTGCTCCGCACACCGACATCAACAATACAGTCCCTGTCCGTCACCCTCTCTCTGCGGAAGCTGGTGTGCAGCAGCCTGGCCCGTATTTACCTGCCTATGTGTCTCTACCGACTCTTGGACGTAAATGGAGGACCGGTTTATGGGATAACTTCAGATATGTTTCCACTGTAATCAAAACTTAGTGCAAAGTCACATGTAATTAGATGGGGAAAAACACAACAAAATGTTAGGAGGCATTTCAATAATCACCACCTAGAAATGTATAAAACTGTAAGTTAATGTTACCTTTGAATCACTGAAAAAGTGAGCACAACGTTACGTTAACATAACATTTAGTTTGATACCTCTCCTTCGATGTTTGTAGCATTTAATGTTGGTCTTCAAGTATGTTACGTTAGCCTAATGTCGTCAGCTTATGTGCCCAGGTAGTTGATGTTAGCAACTTACGCTAGTGTAATGTTATCCTGCATTTTCCCAGACCAGAGCTAGTTAACATTATACAGTACAACAGTTAGTTTGGCCTAAGAATTTGGTGTGATTTCATTGGACAAGATTCGTTTCAAGAGTGCTGATATTTCATAACTGCAGATGTTTAACAATAAGTACCTCTCCACTTCACACGTGTTCTTTGTGTTGTCAGCAGCTTCACATATTCTAGTACAGACAGTGGGTCTAGAGATGACTTTGGCTTGAGGTTGCAATGTGGTGACTAATTTTTTGATAGATGGCTCTTCTACCACAGCAAATGGCTGTAGACTTTCACATATGAAACTGATGGCAAGCCTGTCAATAGTTTTTTTGTGAAACACATTTTGCAGCTGCCAACATGACATCTATTAAGTTGGCTTGTTTATTTCTTGATAGCTTGTTTGGTTTGGAAGTGGTTTCTTCTGACGTGGTCACAGTGATGCCATGGTACTGGTCAATTTTCATTGGACATTTTCTCTATAAAGACAAACATTTACCTCAGTGCATTACCTCAAGACATCACTGCTATTGATAAAAGAAAACTGACTAAAATCATTCAATCAGGGTAATTATTTAAACTAATATGACTGGCATGATGTGAAAATATGGCAAATTTGGATAAATGCCCAATTTAACCAATTGTAATTAAAATGGTTGCCCTAACATATTATGATATTTTAAGATGTAGTGTAAAAGTAGTTAAATTAAGCATGTATCCGTGTGCAACTTAGCTCTACTACTTGAATCCTAGACTCACGAATGACACTAGAGTGTAGTGTTATGTCTTTATGTTAACCAGCTGTAAATCATCTTCAATGTGTTTTTTTTGGGATTAGAGTTCTTGAAAGATGATATCACCATTTGCAGGAAACAGTCTACACTGTATGTGCATGCTTTCTCCTTTTCTCCCAGTGTAAGAACCATTTTGGGAACAAAATGTTGTGTTATTTTGTTGTTATGTTCATACATGTAATTTTGGTGTGCCATTACAATAATTGTTGGGGGATATGTTTATTTTTGTTTTATTTTACGACAGGTTGTAATGCTGTAAGTCTTTGGTTTGAAATACGCATGTGCAAAAAATAGTTTTGGTGGGCAATGTGGCGCCTGAGGGAAGGAAGTCTGTTCAGTTTGTTGGATAGAAATAAACTTTTGACCATGTATAACTGAACCCAGTGTGAACTTATATTGAAGAAAGTGGAACATCCAGTCAATAATGGAGTGAGCTGAGATATAAAATTTAACTTGATACCTGCTTTTTTTGTGTTTCAATAAAGTTTTCTCTAGAGTTATCAGGATGCTGGACTCAAGTACATTTGGTTTGCTGGAACATGAGTTGAAACGAAAGACTCACAGACTAAATGGCCGCAAAGTCAGTAAGTATGCTAAAGCTGCTATTACACCCAGTGTACAGTCAGGTCCATAAATTCTGGAACAATGACAAGTTTTTTTGGCATTTTGGCCTCTACACCATCACATTGAAGATGTGAGTGAAGTCAAGACTCTCAACTTTAATTTAAAGGGTTTGAAAAAATTGTGGCTTTAACCATTCAGGAATTACAAACAGGTGGCTCATAAATGATGGAACAAATGGGTGACAAGCAGTTGTGTGGCCTGTTCCCTCGTTACCCCATGACTAATCAGGCAGATAAAAGGCCTGGCGGGGGTTTATAAAAAGAGTCTTCCTGTTTATATCCTATCCCAATTAGCACTTAAAAACTACCCAGTTTTTAAGGGTGTCAGACTTCCACATGTCAATAAAAATACCTTGTTTTGATTGGTCAAAGGGTATGTGACTTCCTTTAGGGTTGGCATGGTGAAAAATCACTTCCTGCTCGATTCTGCCTAGTATGAACTGACCTGTCAAATTTAAAATATTCACTTGTGATTAGTCAAGGCGTTTGACAATCCCTATACTACTTACACTCAATGTTTTAATCAGTTGTTTTGTACACAGGGTATCCGCAGATCCCTAAAAAATCTTCAAAAGTATTAAATTAGTTTTTCCAAAACTAAGGCCTTAATTATCCTTATAAATGCTAATGACTCCTTAAATCTGTAGCTCAAAGGTCTTAAAAATGCCACAGACAAAATAAAGAAGAATGATAAATGTTCTTTGGAAATCTGTGAAGATTTTGGCAAATTTATTATTACTGCTTTGCATATTGGCATAATGGAGATCAAAATGAGCGGAGCCACCAACAGTGGCTTTGCGGGAGGGGGGCTAGTTCAGGTATACACTTTAGCAGCATGCGCTTCAGTAACCTAGCTAACGCCAGCGTCAGTCATGGGGAAGGGTAAATTTAATGTTAGCAGGACGAATAACACTAAATTTGCAGCATGGTTGAGACCGGTTCAAGATAATAACTATAAAACCTGCTGTATGTTGTGCAAGAAGCTCTTTAAACTCAGCTCAATGGGAATAAAAGCTGTGGAATCGCATAGGCACAGTGAAAAGCACAAAGTGACTGCGAAAATGTGCAAAGAAACGCCGTCCATTTCCCACTTCTGTTCCGTCTCATCGATACCGCAGACTTCAGTTTCGTCTCCGATCTCAGCAGCACCAGCAGCTCCACCTTCTGTAACAGACCTCAGAGCAAACCCTGCTCCAGCGCTACATTTAAGGCAGAGGCACTGTGGTGTCTGCAGTGTGACAAAACACCAGTCCTATACAGCCCATGAACAAGTTGGAGACATTTTTCAAGCTATGTTTCCTGACTCAGAAATTATTTAAACGTTTCTTTTTGGAAAGATAAATCAGCCTACATCACAAAATTTGGTCTTGCCTCTTACATCATTAAACATCTCATCACAGATGTCAACAAAGATCGGTTTACTTTGATGTTTTATGAAACCTTGAACCTAACGACAAGAACCAAGCAACTGGACATACATGTTCATTACTGGAAAGATGATTGAGTCCAGTATATACCTTGTAATGTGGTTACATAAGTATTGCTTTAATTAATTAAAGGTCTTAAATTTGGTCAAAGTGGCCTTAAAAAAGGTCTTAAAAAGTCTTAAATTTGGTTTCCTTGATTCTGCAGATACCCTGAGTATAGCTTGTCCAAACATAAATTTATGATTTTATGGCTTCTAATTGGATATATTTTAAAAATCACATTTATTCACGTAACAGTTGATTTTATTCAAAGCGATTTACAACATTTCACCTGCACGTTACCGTGACTGGTTCTCTGGAAGTAGCCCATTTCCCATTGCACGTAACTTCTGTGACCACAAGTCTTGTCCAGAACTGCATTTTGCGATTTTGCAGGTGGAATGCTCGGTACTGACCTGTGATTCTAAAATAAAGGTTAAGATTTGAACTTGTTGACACGTGTTTAATGAAGCATGCCACAGTGAGTAAGACAGACAATTGCTTATATGTTTGTCTTTGTGCAATGGTCCCGCTTTAGGCTATGAAGTATTTATCTGTTTCAACGACGTTATTAAGTATTGGCCTGTAAGAAAACACCATGCGCCCTGTAGACCAATCCGGTTGCGCCTCCGGTTTCAGTGCGCGGCGCCGCCTCGCGCCATGTCAATGTGTCCTCTGTGCGCGTGCAAAATGGCGGCACGTTTTTTGTTGATGTGGGATGCGCGTCGGAAATTTGTTGCTTTCTTTTGCAGAAGAACGCCCTGCAACGTCGAATGAGTAATTAATTTCCTCCATAAAGCTACAGTGCCAACGCCAGAGATGACGACAGAGGTTGGCAGGTATGAACACGCCTGTTAGTGAAGCAGTCACCTGCCAGTTAGCTGGATGTTGCTTATTTTGTGTAAATGATGTGTACTGTATAACGGATGGCATGACCAGTAACGTTAAAACACGCTAGTTTTCATTTCGTTCTGTTGAAATGCTTTGATTTTGGGGTATTGATATTCACTAGCGTTACACTGTTCAAGTAAAGACCTTTACGTTATTCAGCTATGTAGGTTTTTCAGTCAGGATTTTAAAAACTGCTTTGGCGAGATTCATTGGAAACTTTGTCAGCGTCAAAAAGTACTGTGCTTACTTCCAGTGTAAAGTCTGTTTACGAATGTTGTTGAATTACTTGCTTTTCATCCGCTTTTTAAATAGAAGTTGGGAGATGAGTTGAAACAAAAGTACCAGTTGTAAATATGACTGACTTCGTGGTGAGTTGATAGCAAGCTGCTGTTTTGAGCAACCTAGGGTAGCTGTTTCATGTCACACGAAATGTGTATATATGCGGATTGCCTTAGCATCAGTATTTGTAGAAAACCCTGCTGTCAAGTTCTAAATACCTAGTCTCGTGATTATTTGTGCAGTGTGACCTATTTTGAGCTAGTATTGAGACTGTTTTTTTTTTTTTTTTGCCTTTTACCCCAGTCTCAGTCATTCATCATAGCATTTATAGATTTAGATTAGGTTTAACTTGTCTTTGCTTGTCATTGAACAAGTAGGAAAATTTAAATGCAGTTTGGCATCTAATCCAAAGTGCAAAGTAATTTGAGGTGCACTAAACAGTACATGAAGTGCAAGGTATGGATAAATAACATGTTTATATATAAATTGATTTGATTGATTTGAATGTTCCATAATAAGGTGAAATTTATAAGTGATGGATCAATGTATGAATGGAGTTTAGAATAAATATATGCAATAAAGGAACTATTAATAGGGTTTGGTGGTGGATAGAATGTGGTGTCCTGTTATTATCAAAAGTTCCACAGGAATATAGCTGAATGAAATAAGATGTTCCTTAGCCTTCTAGTTTGTGACCAGGGGCTCTTGTACCCCCTTCCAGAAAGAAGTAGAGAAGACAGTCCATTGTTTGGGTGGGCTCCTCTATAATGCCCAAGACAGAAAGGAGCTGAGTGTGAATGATGTGTTGGATAGTTTTCACCAGCCATTGGAGAGCCTTTTTGTCCACCATAGTGCAGTGCTTAATGAAGTTACCATAGTGCTTAATGAATGTACCACACTGTGATGCAGTTGGTCAGGATTCCTTCTGTTGCACACCTGTAGAAGTTATTCAAGATCTGACAAGACTGTTGGCCCTCTTGAGTCCTTTCAGTAAGTATAAGCATTGTTGAGCCTTCCTGATCAATGTGGAAGAGTTGATGGTACACGTGAAGTCCTTTATGACATTTATTCCCAGAAGTTTAAATCTGGAGAGATGTTTCACCTCATTCCCATTCATGTAGATAGGAAGGACTGCACAATGTCAGCTTGCCTGGAGTCTGCAATGAGTTGTTTAGTCTTGTTGGTGTTCTCTACTTTTTCCAAGCAATGCTGTAATGGTAACATTTTCTTAAAAAAGAAAAAAATAGTTTAGATGTTGTGAAAGAGCACCTTATGACATTCTCCTTTCATTATCAAAGATGTTGAGAACAAAATGAAGGTGCGCATTGGGAAACAGGGGAAAAAGCCTCCTTAGGCCTTGCAATGCAGTAGAAACACAAGCTGAGTCGCAGTTATGCAAATTCCAGTATCAGCTGAGGACTAGTTTTGCCTCCAACAATGATGGAAAAGGGGTTTAAGTCTTAACTGTACATTAAGACCCAAATTAATTGATATATTACTACTCTATTACTGTAATGTGGTTTTGAACTGTTACCATTACCTTCACTGGTGCATCATGGTTTAAGAAAGTATTGCAAAACAAATGAAAGGTAAAGATATCAACTGGTCAGGTTTTTTTCTCTTTACAGCTCCTGTGAAACATAAAATATTTTACATTTGAATACACAGTCCTGGGGGTATAATTATCTCAATAGACAGTACAACCAGGATGTAAAGGGTTTTTGGACCGCAGAATGTTTGATTGCAGTTTTAAGGGACAAAAGCCACACTAAACTCTCTTCTTGCTCATCGTTCGAGTTTCGTCCAGCAACCTGGTGTAGTGATGTTTGCGTTTATACATTCAGCATTTGTTTTCCTCAGATTCTATTTTATATTTTTATACCTTTTTTGGTTATTTTATTTTATTTATCTAAGATACTGATTTATTTAAAACAGGTTGCTAAAGATCATAACATATGTTAATATCTGCAATTTCTTGTGTAAAGTGGTTTGAGGCACATTGTTGTGAAAGGTGCTATATAAAAATTAATTGAATTAAATGTTTATTTAATTTTAAAATATATATTAGATTCAACACAACCTGCACCAAATTCTTCTACAAATGTCTGCTAAGAATCACAGGATCTCATTGTGCTTGTTTTTGTAGTTTGAAGTGCAGTACCCCCCTTGTCTTTGTTTTTCAGATGCTGTTGAGATTTGATGTATTCTGTGCATGTATCTGGCTATCCAGCCAATTGTGTGTTGACACACTTTGCTCAATAACTGTCCTCTTGATTCATAATCATTAGTGAATTGTTCTTTGACAACAATGATGAATTTTTAAGTTATTCAGAAAATGAATCTTTTATATCATTATTGTTGCATTTGCAAATGATCACTAACCAAGGTAATTGCTAAATTTACAGTGGGTGTAATATTTGTTGTTTATAGATGGGTTTAACAACAAGTTTTTCAGTTGCTGATCTAAGATTTGTTCTGTCTTTTGTGTGAATCTGTTGCAATACCTTGTCTTTTACAATTTACTTTCCTTGTGCTAATGTTAGTAATAAAGCTGCAAAACAGATTAAAACTATTGTTGATAGTTTTAATCTGCCATTGTATGTGTATATCAAAAATATAAAAGGTATAAAAGTAAAAGCAATGTAATGTTGCTCAATGTTTAAGTGTGTAATCTATTACTCTAAGTAGATTTTGGTCTTTTGGTCACAAGCTACTATGTCCATCAAAACAAAAGTTTTGGAAGTATAATGATTTTTGTGGACTAAGTTCACCGTGCTTACTCTTACTAGTTGTTGGTTAAGAGTGTAATTAGAAAGATGTTTTTAAATAGGTTTTGCTTCTTAGTTTTAAGTGCAAAGATACTTGCGGTTGTTTTTAAAATTTCGTATAGACGTGTTCTTGCTCTTATCTTTACCAGGACCAGCAAACTTAACACATTAGTGACAAAGCTTCACGAGTATCTGGCATATTTGTCTGATGAAGACAGTGGCCCTTCTTCCATTTCTGAAGGGTACAATGGTGAGTTTTTTTTTTTTTTTCCTTTTCTTCTTTCCACCCACCAGATTAAGAAGATAGATTGAGAAGTGTATGAAAAGCTAAAGCACTCTACAGCATTTGAAGCATTTTACTTATGCATATATAATTTTTTTTTCTTCACAGGAAAAAAAATCTGCAATTTTAATGGAACTTTGACCTCTGACAAAGCCATGCAAGAGGTATGTGTTTGTTTAGGGAGGGGAAAAAAATCATGTCAGTTTTTTGAGGTGGCAAGTATGACATGCTAGATCTAACTACTGTTTTTCAAAATTCTCCGGTGCTTTTGTCAATCAAATGTGCTTAGTACTTAAGTATTTTTAAAAAACTCCATTCATGTGCTGTTTTAAATTGTGACCACTTGTGTGTTTTCAGTTGAAACAAAAAACTAAAGGGAAATGGCCTGTGCTGTAGGATATGTTTATTTGCATAACCTATTTAGTTAGAAAAGAAAATTTTATGGAATTAACCAGCTAAGCTTAATGGTTTTCATATGATTGTGGAACCGTGATGGCGGGTGAAACACTACACACTAGGGGTCCACATCGGTTCGATATTTATCGGCTATATCGATGGTACCGATTCCCGTATCGGCTAGGAAGCAATCTCGTGTTATCCGATCGATATGAATTGGCCATTCATTAATGACCGGAACGCAAAAAATATGATTTTTTTCATGGGTAAACAAACTAAAATGACAGCAACTGTGAACCGTATCGCAATGCTGGGAAAATGTGACATAATCGTGTATGTGCAAATGTGCTTAAAATTGTCGTCTGCTTTTATGTCTGCTCAACTGCGTTCACATGCAAGATGCCAGAATTCAGCAAAGTTTGGAAATACTTTGAGGAAACACCAGATGGGCCAAAATGCAATAATATAGTAATTATAATTTATTATTATTATTATTATAACAATAAGATAATTGTATTTACAGGATTCAGACACCTCACAATATTTTACAGAGCTGTGCAAAATGTATAACTTTTATTGATATGCATGTCGTTGATACATATTGTGTATCGACTGAGTATATCGACGATCTGTATCGTATCGTTTTAATCTACCGATATAGAGCCCTACTACACACACAACTTCTGTGTATGAAGGCATTCACATAATTTATTTACAAAGGGTGGAATGATGTTTAGGATTCATACACGTTTATTTCAGCACATGTATGTACCATTTCTTAATCTTTTGCCAGCTTTTTCTCAGACAGCTTTTGCTCTTCATCTAGCATACATACAACCTGAATTTTGTCATACCAGGTCTGTAGTATAAAGTGCACGTTTGTTATGAATTCAAAGAAAGAGTTCGTTTGTGCTCAGAGTAGAGAGTAGAGAAATCCAGGTTCACCGTGCCCTGACGAAGATGTTATTAACTGTACACAGTGGTTGCTGGTAGTCATAACATTGTCTCACCTTATTTTTTATTTATTTATTTATTTTTTTTTTTTAATATTGTTGGAAACCAGTTTCCTCTTCAAGGAGTCCTGGACTACTTTTGAGAAATATACAATACAGAAAACAGCAAAACATCAAAGTCATACAAGTTTCTGAATTGGAATTATAAACCAATATCACAACATTGAATTATTTTTTAGGGTACTTTATACATTAATTCCCTTGTATTTTGTTGAATTTTTTTTTTCTTTGTATCCTTACATAATTTTTGTGTTTACCTGTGTATTCAAATGTATTTTAGTGACTTGCGCTACATCATTATTGTACTCATTTTATCATATGGGCTTTAGTAAACTTATGCTAATGGTGTAAATAGGTGCCACTTTTAGGCCTCGGGAAAACAAACGTGTGTGTGTGTGTGTGTGTGTGTGTGTGTGTGTGTGTGTGTGTGTGTGTGTGTGTGTGTGTGTGTGTG
>JABJVR010006181.1:0-12740 GCA_025773905.1 Chitala chitala | reverse complement strand
CAGGTTTCCCCGCGACCCTCACCAGGAATAAGCGGTTAAGATAATGGATGGATGGATGGATGGATGGATGGATGGATATGAAGGCAACTATCCAGTACGAAGGCAGCATGTCAGAATC
Organism: Chitala chitala; assembly: GCA_025773905.1. NCBI lineage: Eukaryota > Metazoa > Chordata > Actinopteri > Osteoglossiformes > Notopteridae > Chitala > Chitala chitala. Next base: position 12,622 of record JABJVR010006181.1, on the reverse strand, counting down.
CTTCGACGTTAGAAGTGGTGTGAAGCTAGGCTGTGTCCTTGCTCCCACCCTCTTCGGCATCTTCTTTTCCATGGTCCTGAAGTATGCTTTTAGAACTGCAACTGAAGAAGTGTACCTACGACTCAGATCAGATGGATGACTGTTCAACCTCACAACGCTGAAGGCAAAAGTCAAAGTGCGTGAAGCCATCATAAGAAATCTCCTCTTTGCTGATGATGCTGCTGTCACCTCACACACTGAGCAACAACTGCCTTCGCTGCATTCTTGGCATAAAGTGGAGCGACAAAGTACCCAACATGCAGGCCCTTGACTTTGCGCCAAACATACCTCTACAATTAAGGCTGAAAAGTTCAACCTTTGTCTCGTCAGACCATAACACATTTTCCCCTCATTGTTTGGGGCAACTAAATGAATCTTTTGGCATAATTCAGACAGGCTTGCATATTCATTTTTGTAAAAAAACAGCTTCCGTCTTGGCACCCTACAGCCCAAAATACAGGAGATGGTACAAGGAGTGACCAGTACCTGCCAGAAATTCCTGTAGTTCCTTTAGTGTTGCTGTTGGCCTCTTGGTAGCCTCCCTGATAAGTGATGTCTCTGTGGTGCCACATTTTCTCCACTTGTTGATGATGGTTTTTGACAGTGTTCCATGATATGTTCAGGGCCTTCCATATTCTTCATATCCCTCTCATGATTGGTACCTTTCAACAATTAAGTCTCGCAGTTTCTTCGGCAACTCTTTGTGGCTCATACCTCTCAGTAGAACGCAGCCCCAAACATTCAAGCAAATACAACAGCAACAGCTGACTTTTATCTGGTTTTCATCAAATTGATGGCAGGTGTATGCCATTTACCTACAGGCCTAATTTTGAATGTGACTGGTTAACTCTGAAGACAGTTAGAGCCCCCAGTCTTATGCAATCAGGGTGTTGTAGGTTTTTAACTTTAAAATGTTCCCAATTATTAAATAATTTTTTCTCTGGATTTTTGTTTGTTGGAAGTTCACATTAAAGATGTAACAAGTCTGACATTTACTTTGTTCTATCTATTTAAAAACCTGCAATTTCGTAAGGGCGTGTACACTTTTGATATCCACTGTACTAAAGATGAGAGAAGAGACTGATAGGGAAGTTTGAGATTTAAAACTATTTGTAGTATAAGCAAGAATTATTCCATTCAACAGAAAAGAGCTACATGATGACAGATCATTGTACATGAAACCGCATTTAGTCCTGGGAATAAGCTGACACTTTCAGAAGACGCAATTTTTTCCTCACGTCTAATGTTATCATCTACCCAAGAAAGCTACTTTCAAATGTTAATTCCATTGGGATTCGCAGCATTTCAGGATACTGCTGTTCAACCTTGCAGGAAAAACCAACTTCTTGCACCAGGCACACATTATCCAGGCTAAAAAGCAGGAAGCTATCACAGAACCATAAATAACACTTGCAATTTCACATTAATAAAGTTTATAATTATATATATATATATATATATATATATATATTATATATATAACTGCATAAAATACCAAGGAACATGACAATTTGTGCAGTCCTAATTTATTCATAAAAACAAGATATAAAGTGCATACAATTTCATACATTATGCATGTTGAGAACAAAAACAAGTTACTGTCAGCAAACTCATTTATTTTAAATCTGCACATGCATGAGATTGTATGAATTCATAACGTAATGTCATTTCAGTTAGTACGAAGAGGCAGTGTAACATAGCTATGAAACTGTTAGGAAGATATAAAATGGTAAATACAGCACGCGCACACACACACACCATATCCTCCTTTTCCTAAATAAGCACATGGCTTAGGAAACCTTAGGAAATGTTGATGTTACTCACATAGTAGTGTAATAATAGGCTTTATCTGTCTCACAACAACCTAATTGTGCAGACAAGTGAGAGTATCGGAGCAACACCGCTGTGCTTTTCTCCTGATTCTAAAACTGACAGTGAAAATGAGCAGTGCTAATGTGAGAACATGGATTTAAGGTGCAGCTAGAGAAATCAGTGATGATGTGGATGCTGCACGTGAAGCTGCCACTACAGTAGTACGCAGCTGAGCGTGTTCACAACGTGATGGTCACTGCTTCTGGTCAGTGATACCTTCAGTCCACGTTACTCTCACATGAAAAAGGACAATACACCAGAACACAATACTCTTAGATTTAAATTGCATGCTGTTGCTATGGAGACACAGGGACATAAGTGTAGGTATCCATTTTAATTTTTCATTGTCAATTACTATCCATTAGATAATAACGGTTAGTGTGTGCATATGTATAGTATTTTTGTCTGTAATTGTTTAGGGTGAATATAATCAAATTTAAAGCAGGTGCATAAATTCCATAGTAAAAATTGGCAATTCAAAAGTAAATTGGGGAGGTTAATATAAATAATAATACAGTCTCATTGTAATGCTGAGGATATTTGTTCCCTATAATTTAGCAGTTTTGTAAGATGTACAAAACTAATACTGTATTAATTTATTCAAACAATATAGTAGTATTCACAGTAGTTTAATTAACTACTGTATTATTAACATGCTTATTGTCATTGTTACTGAGTTCAAAACAGGTTTAATATATACATTTGTTTGTATACATATGTCGCATTTAAAAGAGTGAATGAAAATATTATAGGTAGCGATAAAGATATACAATATTGTATACATGAATCTGGAGAGCACTGACAGCATGCACAGTTTCCGTTGTATTTTATTACCAGTTATGGCAAAATGTGTGCATATGATCATTATAATGTTAAAACACACACACACACACACACACACTACAGTAATGAAATTCGGTATCATCGCTATCATAAAGTACTTGCATAAAATTTTGTACTGCAGCATAAATGTCAAATTTACCATTTCAGTAAAACACACTCAACTGTGCTTAAGCGATGGCGAGAGATACTGAACTAGCAGTCATGACTAATTCTCTGTAAAGTACAGTTATGTAAAGTATAACCCCGGAGAGAGTGACTTTAATTACCTGCTCGTTACACTTTGTGCGCAGAATGCTGCACGGAGCTACAGTGCAGAGGCCTGCAAAACTCTCTTTCTAAACCTCAAGGTCCTTCTCCAAGCCTGTCTCTGCTCACAGGTTTCTTCACATCATGGGGAAGAGAGCACAAACAGGTCGACTTGAGAGCCGGGGGGAGTGCTGCTGTTGGTAGTGGCACAGTGGGATCTATCCATTCGGCTAACGCTTTTCTACAAAAAGCCCGTCTCTTTTTTTCTACAACACATATCCACACACGGCTCTCTTACCCACATGAACAGAGGGAACAACGCTCTGTCACTTGGTCAAGAAAACGACAGAAACAGCTGGTTTTAATAAAGTGGAAAAACAGCAGGATTTCTTGAATTTTTTTTTTTTTTTTGAAGAATGCAGCCTTATTCTCTGGCTGTTAAATGTCTTCACCTGACCACACAACCCTCTGGGATGTTATGCTGGCTTATAGCAGAAGTTCTTAACCTGAGTTTAAACTTCAGGTAGTCTGAATCTGGATAGGAACAAACACTATTTTCACTTTCACTCGAAAACCCTGTTATGTAAACCATTCTGAGGAGAAGTCTACAGGCTTAACTAAACTTTCAGTAGAGTGTGGTACAAAGAAATGGCTGGTCTACGTTATGATGTAGCATCATTACGGTCTGCTTAAAAAATTATATATATCTATACCTGTGTGTGTATATGGAACAGCAGTACATATTAGGCCTCATGGGTTTAATTTCAATATCTGCCTCAGTTATGCTCCGTATTGACATTTTACTTGTATTTTGTTCAGAGCTTAACTCCGCTTCAGTGAAAGACATTAGTTAAAACAAATTTGATTCAGACTTTATCAGTGACAGGATCTGGCATGTGAAGTAGCTAGCAGCCATGAGTAAATGCATTTTGCATTATTCAGTATGGCAGTTGTTCAACATGAAAGGACATTTTTAACAGTATCATTTAAAAAAAGAAACTAAGTGACTGTTGAACTTTAAACATCATCTGTGGACTGTAAACAAAAACCTGCTGATTTAAGCCACTGGTTCTAAAGATCAAGGAGGCACCGAAACAATGTGATCCACAATGCAGAAGCAAAGCCAGCTAATTAAACAGGTTCGGTTTAGCAGAGTGGACACATGAGAGGATCTTTGTCTGACCTTACTGTGCAACTGGAACTAAACTGGCCCTTCAGAGACGGAATAAAACTCCTTATTAAAAACTATGTGACTGACATAAAAATACCCCCCATAAATGACATACGGAACAATTATTTTTCCTGAAATTCAACCCAAGGGACTGACTGTATCAGTGTATTATCTGACTGATAAGGAAAGGACAATGGCACAAAGAGAAGTGGGGTAACATGCAAATAACGTGTTGTGAATTGTTGCTGAGCTGTAGCTACATCTCTGCTGCCCCATGCATTAGCACCATGACAGGACCAGATAGAAACCAGTGAAACTATGTAATGCTGAACATGAGTTTCTAACATTGTGCTTGAGGCTGAAGAACATCGCTCCAATCTCTGTGTCTGCCCTTTGCCCAAACACACCTTACTGGGCCCATCTCCAACTCGCCTGCCTCAAACAGGGGAAAGAGGGTATCAAATAAACCTGTGTAAGGATGCCGGCACGAAAAGGCATGGTATACATACCGCAATAAAAAGCGTGTTCACAATTACGCACTAATCCAAATATTCTAGTGCTTAGCGTATGACCACGTCAGGGCACTCTACCCAGCACTCATAATCCGTAACAGGCAGCGTGCTTTACAAGCCAGTTCTGTGCTTTCCTGTGTTTCTCTGGGAGCAGTGTATAAGGCATGTTAAGCCAGGGACAACGTCTGACTCTTCCGTCAATTATACAGCATGCTGGAGTTGATTTAAACTTACTGTACAATGCCATCGGTGATTTTCAAGATATTAGTGAGGCACCAAAGCTGACAGAATAAACTGAGCCTGAACTCCACAATTTGTTTGATTTTCATTTCACACAATTATTTCTAAGACGTGCTATTACAGATTTCCACCAGGCTGAAATGTGTATGCACATGTTCGTAATTCAGCTTGTAAGAGCACAAACTACAAAAATTTCAGAAGTAATAATTACAAATGTGAAGAAAGTGAGAATTTTCTCTGAAAACTATCAGAGTGTAATCATCTAGCCATCTATCTTTATAGCTATAACCTGATAGATATATATATATATATATATATATATATATAAACTGCGGCAGTAATTCATTTAATGAAAACCTGACACACCAAATGTGCCAGAATCTAAATCCGATGTTCTGGATGTTAATAAATACCTGTTATGAGCATTATATAATTCCTTTCTTGGACCAATCAAAATGTCAAGACATGGATTGTAAGTCCAAAAATGTCAAGACATGGATTGTAAGCAAAAATGCAAGACATGGATTGTAAGTTTCAGTCAAACTATACCATTCAAGTAGCACCCCAGATACTTCAGACAGAGGACAGCAATAAATATAAAAAAAAATAAAAATTCTGAAGCACCCCTTTCAAATGGAAAGTAAATGTGTCCAACATTTGAAGACGTGAAGGTATAGACGAAAGATGAAAAAACCCTACTGGATCCATAAACATATTTAAGTGAGCAGCAAAGACAGCTTTGGGGTGGTCATTTTTAAAACAAGTAAATAAACTGGTAAATAAACAGCCTCCTTTGGACCCTGGCAATGGGCTAAGTGAACCATTAACTTTATCTACGATAAATCCTCTTTGTAGTCATGGGTCTGCTTACAACAGCTCAAAGTCCAGGCAGTCCCTGCTACTTCTGCGACGTGGAACAGGAGAACGGCTCACTGTTGAGCCGATCGGTGTCTTGTGAAGGATGAGTGCTCTCACCCTGTTCCTCAGGGAGGCCCCAGGCTGGTTCTTGGTGCTCGGGATCTTCCTACCCATCGCCGTGCTCCTGCTTCTGATCATAGCGCATCTGCGGTGGAAGATCGTAGAAGGTAGGCAGGCAGATGCTCGAACCCCCCTCGTGCTACACGAGCTCTTGCAGCTTCACAGCCAATTTTCCTCGACATATTTATTTCATATTATTTAATCGTCAGCAACTGGGAATCTAATCAACAACCGCCTTTCCTCAGCACCAGTAAATAAGGCATAATTCACGGTTTTGCATGATGTAATATTAGTGGGTTTAGAAAGACGCTCAGGCTTTATTACAATGGGCAGCGTCACAGCAGGAGAAGATGGCACATGCTCTAAGTTTAGCACACAGTGCAAGAGGCCTGTGGCAGCTGAGATGCCAGAACAAGCTGTCCTTCTTGAATGTCATTGATGGCATTTGGACTCCCCTGGGGGTCAGATGCAGGAGCTCTGAGAGATGCACTTGATTGATGGAGGAGGGCTTTGAAAAGGGGGAGGGTCAGAAGGAAATCTGAAACCCCCCCCACCTCCTTTCCTCACTTCCAGTCTCACTCTCATCTCTCCACCTTTTGTAGTGGAGGCATCACTGGCGGAGGCTCGACGTTCCCGCGAGACCCTTCTCAAGCGCTGTTATGGGCTGACGTTAACCGAAGCCGGCAACGGGGCTGGGGGGAAGAGGAGTACGTGAGCGTGAGAAGGACCCTCCCTGCCCCACCACACTTTGGAAGGCAGACAGACAGAGCCCTGTGAGGTTCACATGGGACCTGTGATGGGACAAACACAGAGGAGCAACCGCAGAAGAGAGGCCAGACAGGTGTAGGGATCAGTCACAGCTTCCGGTCCACACATCCAGCCCAATGGAAAGACTCTGTCTGGCTTGGCCTTGCAGATGCACAGTAGACATGCAGTGGAAACAGAACTCATCTCCACATTTTCTTTGCCAAGATGACCATGTCAGTCCCCTGATGTAATAATGGGTCTCCAGTGTTTACTGACCATAATGCAATAGAAAGACGTTAAAAACTAAACCATTATTTCAGTCAGAATTACGGCCTTTTTAGTTTTATAAACTAAATTTATAGTAGGTACTATATGAGAAGTATATAAAGCAAACCTCATTCAGGACAGTGCACAGGTGTTAGTGCACAGGTGGGTTTGGATAGACGTGTTACTGACCCTGAGAAAGGAAAGAAAACCTAGTGACAGTCACAGAGCTGCTACCATGACACCACAACACAAGTTAAAAGGGTACAACGCTCCAGCTTGCTTGCTTTGGAAATTCCTGTAGGAGGAAAAAGTCAACTCCGAGTTCCTCTGCTACAAAGAGACCACATCCTAATTAAGAGCAGAGCGAGAACCTACCCACACTGCCTGAGAAGAAGAAATGGAAAGTATCAGGGAATTTCAGTAGACACCAGCGAACGAGAAAGGGAACAGCTCAAATTAGATTGGCTCAAATAAATATGGCCAGGAGCGAGCAGTTAATTAGAGAATAAACAAACTTTTATTTCAACAGTGGAACACCAAAGGGTGTGGGTATGGCAAAGTAAACAACACCACATTTTTCAAGCTGCTAAAATATAAGCATCAGCTATACACAGGGTCCAAGAACAAGTTCACATCATAACTGGGCTTTGGGAGAGGTGGCCAAATTACAGAGAACAGAAAGCTACACGATGCTTGCAGCTGATGTCTACAGGTAAAAAGGTTTAAAGGGTCACAATTCATTGTTTGTGTATCTTTTAGTAATAAAAAAAAGAAAGAAATATATTAAAAATTTGTTTTGAAGGGCAAACAGCCTGCCCCATCAATATGTAAATCAGTTTACAATTTAAGACACGAGAGCTTGAAGGATAGATAGCAAAAAGGTTCTACAAATATAAATCTGATTAATGGTGCCAGAAAGTTACAGAAAAGCAAATTTTGTTTCTCAAGCTGCCTAGAGTTCCAATTTTTTTTTTTTTTTCCTCCTGTTTTGTTTGTTTTCTCTCAGAGGGAGGTAGATAAAATGTTCCTCCTGGCTGCGGAATGTTTTCAATGAGCTGAATGCATAGTTTGGAGAGATTGTGTTGGCAAAGCTGAGTGATGTACAGTATGACACAGTGTTACTGCTGGTCCCATAAAGGCGTACCCCGTGGAATGAGATGCTGCTCGTGCATTTTCTCACCACCACTGTTGCTCAAGAGACTACATATGGCATAAAGATCAAATTCAAAACCTAGGCTGCCCACTGTCATATTTCGTCTTCCAACTTCATGAATCCGGAATTGAGGATTTAAATACATTTTAGATGCAATTTCTCAAAAAAAGGAAAAAAAAATAAACAAACAAAAAACATACCCTTTATGTACACACTAAGAATGCAAATGCTACTAGAAATTTTAAAAAAAAGAACAATTAACCTAGCCTTATCTGTTTTTAATAACTAGTTTTGCAAAAGCACTAAAAAAAATAATAAAACAAGCTTTAAATGTTAGATAAGTGGTTACCCTTCCAAATGTTAAACCTGAAACTTGTGCAATGCACGGACATCTCAGTTGGACCTTGGGAGCCTTCTTATGTCTTGAGGTGTTGCCATGGTGACACTTTTTGGGGAAGATGACTGGGGTTTCTTCTGCATAAAATATTGAACTTGCAGGCTCCTCATTTGGCTCTGCAAGAAAGAAAATTAACTGGTGAAAAAACGAGTATTAGGAGAGATTCAGCATTGTCATGTTTGTCTGCTGTTTCAGTTTGAAAATATTCGCATCGCTCTTCCTCCCCACACGCACGCACGCACGCACATGCGCACACATCTGTCAAGGTTTAGCATTTTGCCCTTTGTGGGCATCACATTCTCTGCTGCCATCTTGCTGTAAACATCCACTTCAAAGTTTTTGGTTAAATGTCTATTACAATATTTATTATTTCTGTTAAAAAATAAAGCGCTCATACACTGCTCTTATCTTTTAAATTACGGCTCAACCTTAGACTTGATCTTAATCTTAATCCTGAAGGAAACCAAAGTTTCAATACTAATAATCAACTTCTAACAATTTTCATAATGGCAAGGCCTTCAGAAGGTTTTGCACAACTGTGTTTCTTGTCAGTTTGCTTTTTTGTTTAATTTGCAGGTAATGCTTTCAGGTGTATTACTCAAAATCATTCTTTGAAAAACTGCAGATGTGTTCCCTGACGCATTCAGACACCAGGAAAGCAGGTCGTTCTGCACTTTCATCCATTTATTCTTTGATTTATTGACAGCAGCTACTTTACGCTGAGTAGCTCATCTGTCAGACGGTCCAGACCTCTGTCTTAGACACACACTGTGCTCAGAGGTTTGTCATCTGATTTGCAGCAGGTCCCAGAGACCTATCAGGGTGTGTAGTGACCTGGCTGGGGCCTTCTGTTCACACCCCAGAAAAGATAATAGCTACCATCTGTTGGAGCCTTCAACTATATAACTATTATTACCAGAACCATTTATGAGGCTTTGTTAACATAAAAATAGATTAAAAAAAACACTATTTGTAACATTGTCCATGTGACCATTGAACACTAGTAACACTACTCTGTGCCACTTCACATCAAATGCCAATAAAGAAAGGGTGAGTTGTACAGACTTTCAATACAGACACAGACATAAAGAAGAGAGGGCTACATCAGTCTTGACGTGGAGAGACCGTTTACACAGGTGCTGGTGAGAAGTGGTGTGGCTGGGACTGCAGACAAACTCAAACAAGCTAATGGAATGTATAATCTAAAAGGTGACAAGTGGAGGATCCATCCCAAAAATGGCAGCAACCCCCTCCCCATCTCAAGTGGAGTGCAGTGACCTATAGGCCTGTAGGAGGTACCAACTGTCCGCCTTTACCTGCTGTGCCTCCAGCTCTCATAATATTGAAAACCTGACTAGTGGCATTTTAATTAGACACACAAAAAATTCACAAAGGTATTCGCAAAATATAATTTCATGTTGAATACAACATTTTTCCCTTTTGTTTTCATGTAGTCAAGCAGCTTTTCAAAGCTCCCTAAAGTCATACTTGAGATATCCTGTAGTTCTTTTTAATTCTAAGAAAGAAAAAAAAATAATAATAAAAAAAAATAAAAAAGTGAAGCATCTAAACGCAAGACGATCACAAACATGGACGTGTGCGAACGACAGCAGAAACGAGAGGTTTGAGCGTCCAACCGACGTTCGAGAAATTAACGAGACGCGTGCCAAATTTACTGAATGTTCATTTTAAGCCACTAACAGGAGGGGAACATTGTAGAAACGGAAAGACTGGAGGAGGGCAGAATAAGACCCGTAGAGAAGGGCTGGTTAAACAGGCCGCTCTGCTTTCCGGTGCCGAGAATGAGGGCTAGCAAGAAGACCTTACCTGGTCACTCAGTCTTCATCCTCGTCCGCCAATTCGGTCTCCTTGTGGACCACTACCCGGGTGACGGACATATCCGGGTGCTGTTCTTTGGCTTCCTTTATGGCTTGTGCCAATGCCTGGGGGGAGCGTGTCAGAGCCGTGCCCAAACAGAGAGGGAACGACAGTGTGGACGTTAACAAAAAATAAATGGGGAGAAATCAATTTGCTAATTTAATTAAGAAGCAGTAATGTGGAGGTGTTTGTTTCTAAGAGAACGGGGCACTTCTGCAGGACTGAGAATGCAGCGCTGCCTTGGAAACGCGTGCTCAGGCTTGCGAGTGTGTGGCCACGCGCCAGGGGGAGCTGTGACAGAAAACGAGCAGATGCGCTGGATCAAAGATGTGGACGTGATAAGTGTGTGTCTTCGCAGGGATCAATGTGTCACTTCCACCATCACACTCAGAGATGGAAACTGACAGAGGCACATAAAAACATGCTTTTATCAGCTGGCTGAAGTAATACGCAGGGGTGTTCAATGACAGGTCCAGGAGGGTGAGAGGAGTGAGGGGGTGTGTGTGGATGCATGCGTGTCCATCTGCACACACGCTAGCAGCCTGTCACTGTAATCTCTCACGTCTCCTCAGAAGTTATCCTTTATTGATGAGCTTGTCTGACCTGACCTTTCCTGTCCCCACTGAGCGCACTTTTTCCTCATCAGAGGTAAAGTTACGGTCAGGTCACACATAGAAAAGGGGACTTTAAAAGAATGAATGGCATTTTTATTTTGGAAAATTCCCAAATAGCATATAATTTTGTTTTATTATAAACCAGTATTTTCTACTACTAACTATTACAAAGGAATCCCAGTTAACACGTACACACATCCAATTTACCTTACTATTACAGGACGTTAATCAGTATGTATGTTCTCTTGGTGGACGAATCACCTGTCGTGCTGAAACTATGGACTCATTTTTTACTGCTAAAGCATTTGAGTAAGGTCGAAGCACAGAGACCCTGAGCACAGCACGAGTCACGCACGAGAGCTCCGCTCCCCCCAACCAAAAGCAACAAAAGCTCACCTGATCATGGTCGATATCCGAATCTCCGGTAATGACGATACGCTTCTCGATTCTCGTTTCCGAAAGTCCACCTTTCAACGTCTGCACACAAATGTAAAATTATTAACTTGCACATGCACATTGCACTACAAGGTCACAGAGGAAATTAGAAACGTAGCAGCTGCATACTTATTAAAACCTGAACATACACTCAGACCTGACATTGTCAGGTCTGTTATAAAATATCTTGGGTACATGCATACCAGAAAACAACCAGAACGTACATTAAAACTGCTCCCCAGCTGGTGTAAGTCTTGGATTTCATCAGAGTGAAGAACAGCTGATAGACCCACAGAGGCTCTCCGAACATTAATGCTTTAAAGAACCAGTGGCTCAAAGAATGAAGTGTTCGGCCATATCGACAGAGCCAGGCGTGTGCAGGGGGGTGAGAGTGTTACTCCAGTCTGTCACACAGTGATTCACCGGTCCTCTCCGACAGCACCCAGTACAGTGCCAGTGTGAGCTTAGTACCACTTCATGTGAACGACAGGCCAGTCTGATCAACAGCACCTCTTGCCAGCGTGGGCACGCTGGCCCCAAGTGTTGCAAAGGGCCACGCTACACACCAAACACCACATGGCACGCCAGCCAATCGCAGTGCAAGACAGTCAGACGTTGTTTGTTTAGGGTTTTTCTTGGAGGAGGCGGTGCCACAGGCTGCAGCGCACCCGGTCCGTTACCTTGGTGATGTGCGTGGTGGTGGTGGTGCATAGGGACTCTGAGGTGATGGTCTGCGCTGTCATCAGTACGCCTGGCTCGTTGTCCCCACTGCCGTCCAGCTGCAAAGACAAGCATATGGAAGTCCTCTTTACTGGACCTGGGGCTGTTATAATCCACATCCGTATAGACCCCATCCCTAAACAGAACAGCTCCAAGTCCAACCAGCTTGAAAGCTGGGAGCCCTTCAGGCACAAGGACCCCACAGAGGCCTGACTGCGCGTCCCTCTATGCCCAGCCGGTGTTCCCACCTGCGCAGCTTCATATGTTATGGTCTTGGTTTCCGTGTGCACAATGGGCACCTCCTTCGTAGAGATCTCTGACTTCTGGGCAGCAAAGGTGTCTGAGATGGTCACCATCTCCGTTTTTACAACAGGAGGCTGAGGGTACGAAATGGGTATGATAAGCACAGGACACACACACACACACACACACACACACACACACACACACACACACACACACACACACACACCCCCCGCCGCCCCCCCCCCCCCCCCCCGGCCCCCCCCC
>JABJVR010006180.1:0-12741 GCA_025773905.1 Chitala chitala | reverse complement strand
TATTTTCTTTAGATGCGACCCTGGTTTTTGTATGTATGTATCTCAGAAGACAGAAAAAACTGTTCTGACATCTGCCTGGTTGACATTTGCGTTGATCACAATCCCACATTCTAATTTCATAATTATTGAAATATCATTAGTGCAGTTTTTTGGTTTATTACGAAATTAACTGTTGACACTTGCCCCTAAACTGTACCAGACTAAAGGTCAGACTAGACATTTTCGTTTTATTTAAAATGGTTCAACATTTTTATGGGCCTCATAAAATTGTCCAGACAGGACATGATCTAATAATAGAGTACAAGACATCTATATGTGTTTACTGTCGGTTTTGGTCATGGAGAGGTTAATAATATCTGGATAAAAATTTTAGATTGTTGAATAAGGGGGTAGATCTGTGAGGGTTCGTGGGAGGTTCAATCCACCAGAAACACTTCATCCTGCGTGGACATTTTTGTGTTTCCACAAAGTTGGACACCAGGGTCAATGTCTAGCTCTAAGCATTTTTTGCAGTTGGGGTGGCAGTGTGAGACGGCCAGTGTACCCAACAGGAAGAAGAGGTGTCTCAGCTGTGAGGGAGAGAACCAGAGAGTGTGGGGGAGTGGGGGTATGTGAATTTTGAAGGGCCGTGGCCTCTGAGCCCCCTCTGGAAGGTCGGCAGGGGAGACAAAGGGGCCTTTCACTCCTAGCCAGCGTCTTGTTGTAGGACCTGCCGTGGGCTGTGCCCACCCATCTTCCTTTTTCAACACGCCCTGCTAGTGGGATATGGCTCATGTAGAGTGCCTCCAGAAAAATTTCACAGAAAATATAAGTACCCCCAGTGTTTTTAAAATGGCCTTATTGTCTGGCTTAAGAGGTGCCTCCTATTTATTCAGATTCTAGTGGCCAGGATACTGAAAAAGTCACATTCCGGTTGTAATTATCTGGTTGAAGTAACAAATAAGGTGATGTGAGATAAGCCCCCCCTTCCTGAAACCCTGCCCCACTGCTTGTTTGTTTGAGACTAGGTGCAGGGAGTGTACGACTACAGAGTGAGAGAGGTGGGTTACGTGGTTTTAAGAGGAATGAAAAGGGAGCTTTGTCAAAAATGTTTTCCAGTTATTCTACCCTACCTCCCCCCCACAGCCTCCCCCGCACCTCCTTGGCCATCCACTCCTTCCTCCTTGCACCTTTACTTTTTTGTCAAAGCCATTAGTTGGGGAGGGCAATATAAAGGGCCCTGCTGAAGTCAAACTTACAGATTGGTTGTCTGATTTCTCCTTAACTCTGAGCCTTAGATAGATAATTAGAGAGAGAGAGAAGCAGAGAGCTCAGAGACAGCATGTGTGGGACTCCAGCACTGTGCCTCTCTCTATGCATCACCATTGCTGTTGCACATGGGAGTGCAGGCACTGGCTTTGGACAAAGGGACGGAAGACTTCATTACCCGGTGAAGGCTGCGATGGGTGCTGCTGTACATACCGGCAGATTCAACCCAAGTAAGTGCTGATTTTGTGTAGGAGCAGGGCTACAAAGATTGGTATCATCTGTTGTTGCGCCAATGCGATTTATTTTGTCAGTATTTTGAGCGATGAGCTTTTCATGACTGAATTGCACTTATTGTCTTCCTGAGCAGGGGCTTAAAGTATTTGTTTATTTGTGAGTGGCTCACGCTTGTTTGTGTGTGTGTTGTGCCGCTGTGTCTGTGTGGCAGACAGCAGCCGGTGCCTGGTGAATGGGCTGGTGTTGCAGGATGGAGCGGTGTGGTCCACACACCCTTGCACAGAGTGCAGCTGCCACAGAGGGCTGGCCAGCTGCCGTCCTGTCCCTTGTGATGACACAGGTAGGTCCACCTGGATGACGGAGATAAAGATGCTTCTGCTTCAGGGCCATGCGCTGTTTTAAAGATCGGATGTATTAAAAGCTAAAAGTATACTGAGTCCAATCTGGAGGAAGACCTCTCTAATGCACACTGAACAATTTTAATTGTGTGCTGCAACAATGAAGGCATTTGTGTAACAAAAACAATGTGAGGGTGTAACATGTCGACATGCAGCATACAGAAGCAAGAGGCCATCCAGAGAGGAGAAGCAAGTCAAAAAGGACATCAAGACTCTGAAGATGAATTACCAGATGAAGGGTGTTGGGCTGAGAGCCCAGGCAACCAGTCACAAGAAGCCAGGAGTTGTGCTGAACAAGGTGGGAACGGCAGTGTGCTCAGAGTTCAGAGGGTCAGTGTTACGGATATCTGATACATATCTTCATGTTTAGAACTTGAGCAGGTCATGTTTTGCATCACGACAACTTGTCTGCTGCCATGACTTGCATTTCTGTCTGTAACCTCAAACAGGTGGTGCCCAAGATGATTGTGAAACCCATGGTGGGTGCTGGGCAGCAGCAGAGGGTAGGGGCTATGATCAACATGAGGCCAGTGAAGACATATGGTGGTATCCTGGGTCAAAGAGGGCTGATAGCTACACAAATTAAGAAGTTTAAGCCTGAAAAGCCACGTCTTCTGCCTGGGGAGGAAGAGGATGATGACGATGATGACAGCAACAGCAAAGATGACGATGACGACGATGATGATGACGACATGGCCTTTGGGAGCCTCGCCGCCGTTCGTTCTGCGTTTCACCCTCCTGTTCCTTCTGTCCGTAAAAGCGGCATCACTGGGTCTCTCCCTGCTGTATGCCTGCTCTCTCACTCTCTTATCGCTTGTGGGAATGCTGGACTGACCCACATGCCTGTCATCAGAAATCTGGGGGTCAAAACCCTCTATCTAGCAGGTGAGAGCTGGTGTAATGGTAGAAAGAAATTTAGCCAGAGGAAGACAAGAGTGAAACTACAACCTGGGAATGTCAATAAACTAGAGTAATGATTCACTTAGACAACACATTGAAGTAGAGCTGCAGAATGTTTGTCTTTATAAATAAATAAATATGTCTAACTGATGTTATTGCACCAGAGACAATTATCAGCTAAGCAAATAAAACCAGGCACATATAATGACATACAGTAAATGTGAAAATTACAAAACTTACCTTGTAAAAACAACAAGCCTGCAGCTCAGCCAGTGGTAGTCAATGCTGAGAAAATACAACTAAGGTTTTAGTCACAAGGTCACAAAGTTTCACATTAATTTAGTTCCATTGCAAGAAATTCTATTTTGGGTCACGCACGTTTTTATTATTATGACTGATGTTGGCAGCAAAATGATATTCTGATGTATTCCTTTCATCCAGAAAACAAAATAAGAAGGATTCCTCCCCAGGCACTGGCTGGTCTGCCCAACTTGGAATGGCTGGACCTTAGCAAAAATAAGTTGGACGACTCCTCCCTGAGCCCAGAGCTGTTCCGGGTGAGTGTGCACAGTAAGAACAAGCTCGCTGGTTTGCTATACAAGTGGAAGAGCTGTGAGCAGGTTCACAGTTGTGCTAGTGGCAAAATAACTTACTCCCACTGAGCTACAATCACCAGTCAGCAGTCAGCTATGTTACACGACTGCAGGTGCTGTACTGCTGTGCTACCGATTTAATAACATCCTGCTCAACATGCACCCATTAGCCATGCGCTGTGAGGGGATATGGGCCTTTGTCTGGGGAAAACATGTTAAAACAAATAGCCAATTGGCAGCTGCTCTACAGAGCTAAATGCAGCACTCATTACACACTGATACGTATCAGTTTTCTTATGTAGTTTATCCTTTAAAATATTAACAATATATACTTTAATAATCTAAATATATGCAGGCAGCCAAAAAGAATTATCCAGATACATGTATTTGCTATTTTGGAAATTACCAACTAGTTTTCATACTCTTGAAATAGTTAAGACCACTTTACCTGTATGATTACTGCAGCCAAAATAAGTCTGATTTACATTTACTTTGTGTGTGCTGCATAGTAAGGAATGGTCTGTATGATCAAAAGCTACAAAATGTTTGTGGCAATGATCAGTGTTTGAAAATGTAGCGTATGTAGTCTGCAATGGGCTCCGTACCAGGAAAGAGCCTATTGGAAGCTGTACATTTACAAAACTTTAATAATCTTTATGAAAGCATGCCAAGGCAGTCTGAGGCAGTATTCAAGGCTAGAGCAGAATCTACTAAATATGTCTTGATTTCACATTTATTTTTGGCATATCAGAACGATCAAAAATACATTTTTGAGCAATTTGCTTTTACTGCCAATGTACAGTAAGGTAACAAATCTTAACAATTTAGTTACTTTACAGTATACTGTGTGATCTGAACAGCTAATTAGTGTTTAGTAATAAACCTAACCTGTAAAACAAATCAAAAGTTATATGACAAAACATGCCTGATTCCTATACAATCATGTCAAAAATTACTACATATTAGAATATTACTATATTCCATAATAAAATTAGTAGCGTCGTGTCAGACACAGGTCATTGAGACTACATAAGCACGTACACACATCACATACCAGTATATATTGAATGTACTTGTTAAAAAGCCAGTGTTGGTGCCCTGTGGGTAGCTGTGGATGAGCCAATTCTGCTTGTTTGCTTTATAAACCACAGGGACTTGCACACAGCAAACCCCCAGGTAAGCAGTGCTGTGAAAGCCTGGCTGTTGGCAGGCAGCCCAGCTATGTATCAAAGTGACAGGTCTGGTACTGCTGGCAGTCTGTCCAGACACTGATTCTATGTGAAAAACTTAACAGTCAACAGATACACTACATGTCAAAAAACATTCTATTTGTATGTTGTGATGTGTGAAAGCCCTACGGTGAGAATAGTCAAGACCAGAGTGTGATTAGTCCCCCAAGCAAGGGACTCAGGTCTTTAGCTCAGCAGGGGCTAATCATCTTGTCTAGTAACAATGTTCAGGGCTTCAAGGTAGTGAGTTTGAACCTGTGTTGCCCCAGTTACACATATAACATTCTTGGTTTTTTTGCCACAGAAATCAACACATAGATAGTGAAATTATTATGCAACACAGCTATGCATAACAGTCATAACTCGTTTAGTTGAAGTAATTTCATCTTCCCAAAGTGAAAATTAAAATGCAGTTATGTTCATGTTAAGTAATATATCATCTCATTGTAGAATCTGACCAAACTCAAAAGGCTGAATCTGGATGGGAACAACTTTACGAAGATCCCACTGCTGCCACCATCACTGGAGGAGCTCAAGATTAATGATAACAAAATCAGCATTCTCACACCACACAGCTTCAAAGGTATGTCATTTATGTATGTATGTGCTAGTGAATATATGTGAGAAAAATGTCTGGATATATTACAAATATTTCCTAATATAATTGTTAGAACAATCTTTTTGATCTAAACAGAGATTGGAGCAATGCTTTGTGCTTCACTATTAAATTTAAGATAATTACAACATCTAAATCAAATTCACTTTTGCCAGTGATGTAAAACTAAAGCTGTCTTACACTAGCTAAATTTGACAAAACAACCTTCCTGTGAATAATCAAATGTCTTACATTGACATAATTTAACTTCCAGACAGTTCCACCTGGATGACTGAGAATCTTCACTGACATCTTACATTGACTATATTAGTACAGAAAATTGTAATAAATAATAATAAAACTACCTATACAGCATTTTCTAAATATCACCAAAATGTATAAAATTGCCAGGTTCAGATCCCCCTATGAAATTCCCCCAGGTGAAAGTGCATTTCTGTAAACAAGGCTCATCCAGTCTGCTGCAGTGAAGCACTTAACACACAAAAGAAAACCATGCAAGTCTGGGGGCTACAGAGCTGGTTGTGACTCTTCCCAGGCCTGTCAAAACTGCTGACCCTAGAGCTGGAGGACAACCGCCTCCACGATGGCAACGTCTCCCCGCTTGCCTTTCTGCCCTTACGAAAGCTCATCTACCTGCGCCTGGAGGATAACAAGTTTAGAGGCATTCCCTCGGGTCTGCCCCCCACCTTGCAGGTACACCCAGAGGACAGTGTCCCACCTGTCAGCGATATCCTGTCATCTCTGCTAACACTGTCTTACTGCTGTCTTCAATGACTGTGACGCAAGAGTATCAGTGCTTCCTTACCACGCTTACATGAAGTAGTATGTCATCTCTGGCTCATTTAGCAGCATTGTTTATTTCAAGCAGGCTCACGAACATTTCCCAGGTGTACTTATTATACAGGGTGGCATAGTGGTTAGCACTGTTGCCTCACACCTCTAGGCCTGGGGTTCGATTCCTGCCTTGGGTTTGTGTGCGTGGAGTTTGCATGTTCTCCCTTTGCTTGGTGGGTTTTCTCTGGGTTCTTCAGTTTCCTCCCACAGTCCAAAGACATGTGGGTTAGGTTAATTGGTGTGTCCAAATTGCCCATTTTGTGTGTGTGTGTCCTATGGTGGGTTGGCACCCTGCCCTGTGTGTCCCCTGCCCTGTGCCTGATGTGTCCTGGGATGGGCTCCAGGCTTCCTTGCAACCCTAAACAGGATACAGTGGTATAGAAGATGACTGTCTGACTGACTGAACACACATTACTGGAGTGCATCACTATAAAGAGTGCTGGTAACCATGTGTCCAGGAGTTGCACCTGTCTGAGAATAGAATTGAAGCAGTCCATGAAGGGCTGCTCAACAAGACAGTCCATCTGAAGGTCCTGGATCTGAGCCACAATCAAATTCGGGAGGATCGCATTGCTCCCAGAGCATGGATACACCTGCTGTGAGTAAAACCCCTTTATTACTGTATATGTTTGGCTCTCTTGCCAGCTCATGGTTACTGTGTCCTTGCTAAGTCTCCAGTAACTGGCATTACTGCTTCCGTTATTGTCTGATATTTTTTCCCTTTCCATCACCTGCTTACTGGCTATTAATCATTGCTGTTAAACAATGTGATGACATTTAAATGTGGAATTCAGCTTAGCTATACTGTAACTGGGCTGCAGTTTTGTAAATGTCCACAAGGTAGCGCAGTCTGACTGAAAATCCCCCCTGCATTGTCTGCAAGAACTCTTCACTGAAATATGATTTACAGACAAGCAAAGTCTCCAAAGAAGAAAAACAAATGACATCACTAGTGCAATTATCTTTTGCATGGCTGTCACTCAGAAAGACACAAAAGACACAAATGTTTTTTTCTATGTGTTCCACTTATTCAAAGTCAAACTATAATATTGTGATTGTTATAGTTTTCCAAAGGTGTGGAGATCTGTACTAAACCTTGTTAACAATAGACTTTTCCCCACTGAACTTGTTTGGTTTAACTAAGTTGCAGATTGTACTGTAGAATCCTGAGCTGGTGTGTGATGTCGATGTTTTCAAGCCTTTGGTGGTGTTAGTGACCTGGGATGTTACGTCTCTAGAGTATGCTGTTCATGACCATTCTCATTGCTTGGGCAAATCCTTTAGCTCTAGTTGGCGGTGTTAGCAATGTTTAAAGTCATGGGCTAGAATGGAATTATATTTAATGTGTTGGAGAAGTTTGGTAAATGCAAGTTGGTTCTGAGTCTATGAAACTGAGCAGCTGTTGTAAAACGTGAAGACTCTTCAAATTTCACCTGATTATACCTGCAGAAGGTTACCAAGATTTCATTTGCTACATTTTAAGAACCAAAGCAATTGTCTGATAATTCATATGATGTACTTTGCAAGAATGAACTTTAGTATCAAGCAAATAAGTTTAATCATTTGAGCATAGTTGAAATTTAAGTATTCTCTGTTTCCATGGTAACATTTATAAAGAAAACTTAATATTTTGGTGGTCATGGCAACAGGTCAGGCCACATAATGTGACAGTAACACATGGAAAAATTCTGCCACCACGCACTGATAAGAGATCCACAGTTATGTTATTATGGATTTATATGCAACTCAAATCTGTTTTATGTCTGTTTTTCATAAATATTTCCATAGATTCCATATTGGTTACAGTGCAGTGATGGGGAGGAAATCAGATTTTAGTGAAAAGATTTTTTTTTTCAAATTGTTTAGGTGTTTTTTGGTGAGAGAAGCAAAGGTAGAGACAGCAAATTGTTAGTCAGAGCACACAGTTTAATGTCACACAGCTAAAGTATGATTTTGCTGTTGATCCTTGACTTTGTGACACCCATGTTTATGAAAACCTCCCCCAAACCATTTGGCAATGTTTTCTTTTCTTGTTCTTCTTTTTCTTCTTTGTTTTCATGTATTGAGGAAAAAAAATGCAGAAAAATTAAAGCTTTTGCAGAAGAACGATCATTGAGCAGCTACCATCCCCAAAAAAATAGACACAAGGACTATTGTTCTTAAAATAAACTTACCATGCAATATTTAACCTTGCTGTTAAGATAAAACATTAATCGGAATAAACTACATCCAACAAAGTTTGGTGCTGTACAAACACATAATATAAAGATAATGGTCCTGTATGACATTTGACTTTGGTGCACAAGTGAAGAACTTTGGGCTCGGCTGCTGGTCAGTCTGGGTGTGTGTTGGCAGGGAACAGTTTGGTACTGATGTGTGAAGTAGAAAAAACTATTTTTTGTCGTTTTGAAATGTATAGCTCTATATTTTATTTTATGTTATCGAGGACTCCTGTGTTTGAAACTTGGTACTGCACAAGTGCCTCAAAGGCTTTCTTCAATTTAATTTCTTTAAAAGTTTGATTGCTAATTGTACAAACACATGGCTACAGTAACAACCAGTTTTTCTTGTCTAAATGTAGTTGAACTGTGCTTTCAGGATCCTAAGTATCTGCCCTTGTAAGCAGATTGTTATTTTCACCTCGATCTGGTCTAAAATATAACACCTGGATGCTGCATAACACATACAAGAAATTTCCACCACACTTCTGACTTTTCACATCAAGGTAAAACTGTGACTTCAAACCTGCTCTGCTCCAGTTTTGTTGTACTGGTTGTGCCCTTACACTGACAAAAATGTCATCTAATAACCTTCAGTCCACAGTTTAGTAACTATATTGGCAAGCCAGTTGTTTTTATGCTCAAAATGTATTCACGGGTCTTGCTTATGATCTACGTTACCTTGTGATATCAAAATATTTTGTTAGCAAACACACAGATTCAGATGACCCTATGTTAGCCAAGAGGCCATTCATGTTATTATTATATGTTATTCCTAATCGTAGTGTAAAAATGTCATATTATTGATATGTAGTGACACATTATCCTGACAACTTTATATATTTATTGGTACTTATTTATATATGTTATATTTAACAAAACTAAAACCAATCTGTTCCACTCACACACATTGATTTAATTTTAGCTGTGCGTCTTCTGCTTAAAATATTATTACTTGGAATTAAATTATTTGCAGAAGAATACAAATTTTGGTCCTTTTTCGTTCTGAAAATATTTCCATGCAGTAGAAAGCACTGAAACCTAATAGCATGTTTTGTCGGTCCTTGTCAGCTTGAAGTCAGTTTGATTCACCCTCTGTGCTGCTCTGTCTATAATAAGATGCTGTAAGAGTTCCAGACACTTGTGGATTCCTGCTGATGATGGGTCTGATGCCATCAAGCTCTACAGGGTGTGCATTTAAATCCTGAGTGTTTATCATGAAGGGCAGGGAGGTGATTTTCTCCACTGCAGGTTCTTCGTGATTTTACTTCCATCATTACTTTCTCCAATTTTGTGCAAACAAAATGTCTGAACCAGGAAACCTGTTCATTTTTCTGTGTTTTATTTATTTGGCTTTTTGATCCAAAGCAAATTAACAATTAAAATATAAACAAAATATAAATACATAGCAGAGACTATAGGTGGTACTATGATGATCTGTAAGTGGTTGTCATCTTCAAAGCAGTCATCTTACACCTGTATTCTTTCTCCATGGTTACATATTTTCCAGTGAGATGGAGGCCCTAGATTTGTCTCACAACAAGCTGGTCCACGTTCCCAGCTTCCTCCCCCCCACTCTGCTCCAGCTATCCCTGCACCACAACCAGATCGAACGCATTCCTGGCTACGTGTTCGGCCACTTGAGGCCTGGCCTAGAGTCCCTTCGCCTGTCCCACAACCGACTGTCGAATGAGGGGGTACACGCCGTGTCCTTCCAAGGGCTCCAGCGCTCTCTGGTTGAGCTGCTGCTGGATCACAACCAGCTACGCTTTGTGCCACGAGGACTTCTGCAGTTCAAGTCCCTGGAGGTGCTCCGACTGGACCACAACCTCATTAGGTACTACCTTTTACACATAGCCTTCCTCTCACCCACCTACTTACTCAACACTTCCATTTAGTTCAGTTCATTTGACTGTTTCATTAATTTTTATGCACCATCCTTGTCAGTACCATTACCAAAAACTATATTACGAACAGACAATTTAATATTAGGAAACCAGGGAAAAAATGTCCAAGTCAAAATGACTTCTTGCACCCTATAGTCTGCTAACAGAACTTTTTACATCACGCATAAATATACAGGTTTCAAGTGAAAGTTTCAGGCTGCAGCTGTGGTTAGCAGTAAATTCTTTTAGGCTTAAATATCTCCACTGCTGGACTGTAGGTACATTATGTTTTAAAGATGAGGCAAATAAACCAACCTATTTGCATCCAGTTTGATATACACAATATATGAATCTTTTTCAAAGTCAAAATTATGACCACATGTACTATAAGGCTGCCTTATGAAAACATAGAAAATCCTTTAGTTTAAGAGACATCAGTCACATTGTGGAGACAGACTTGGCTCTAATGTAGCTATAAACCCAGTAAAGGTTCTGGCACTTCACAGAAGTCCAGTTCATAGAGAGCACAATTAGATCTTTCACTTGAGAGCAATGCTTCTTTATGCTGTATTTACCTTTAAGTTATATATTGCAATGTGAGGAACATCCATATTCCATAACACAACTCTTGGCTGAGTGTTGCTCAGTCGGGAGTTAAAAACAAGGAGACTCTCATGAGTGTGTACTCATGTGTCCGATAGACATGTTTGTAGTGTCTCAGTCTTTTGCTGGTCTTAACAGGAATGCACAGCTGTACACTGCCTTGGTAATAGCAGACTGAGGTTGAACTTGACATTAGCTCTGTCTTTTCCTCTGAACAGGAACGTCCCCCTGAACTCCATTTGTGACACGCGTATCAGTGAAGACTCCTCCCTGCTCTCCGTCCACCTGGAGAACAACGTGATTGACCGCCGCCTCATACCTCCCACAGCATTCTCTTGCTTGAAGAATTACCACAGTGTACAGCTTTGGCCACAGCGCTATGAAGACCAGGACTAGACCCCCTGTAACCCCTCCCTGTCTTACACCATTTTTTACCCTTTCAGTGTAGAGTGTACCTGCTTATCACTCAGCGCTCTTATAATGACAGAAAAACATTCATTTAAGGTTTTCCAAAGTATGACTGTGTTTGTCTTTCAGCAGAAACCTTCTCTCAGCTTATAAATACAGAACTTGTTCCTTTATTTGATTAGGACACAATTAGTTTGTGTGACCTTTGCTCTGTTCTTGCCCTTTGATTAAAAAGCTGTGATTTACATGAAACGAACAAACGTACAGTCAGGGCTCTTTAGAATGGCAGTTAATCATAAGCTTGGACGTGTGCTGCAAACAGTGTGTGTGTGTTAATACTGAACTGCAGCAAATATTTTATTTTGCTTATAAATGTGTTTTTCTCATCAGACAGCTGTAATAGAATTGTAACAAGCTTTTATTGCCTATTTAAAATGAATCTTCAAATGTATAAAATCCACAGGTATGAACATTTTTCCAGAGTGTTTCTTCTTGGTGGTTTACTTAAATATTAATATTAGGAGAAAACACTGCCTGCAGGGGTGACTGGGGTAAATCTAATTTATGAAATTTTTAATTTATGACATAACTGATTTAATAATTTCTCCAAACGGCTAAATCTGCATTGGATCGTTCATAATGCTCATAAAAGTAAAAAATGTTGACTTTTTAAAAAATTGCATTAGGATTTTCTGAAAATACTTTCTTATATAGAAATTACTTAAATTTTTCCTGTTTTCGCCTCTGTTGAGTTTTCTATACACGATAAAAAAACAAAAATAATAAATACAAAATATATTAACATTGAGGACTTAAGAATATGTAGGCTACCATCTATGGGGTTCAAATTTCAGCCAACAGAAATATCGTTCCATAACATCAAATTGTACTTTTTTAATTTCATAAAATCATACATAGTGCAAGTTCCATTTGGGTAACTAAATGATAGTATTCAGTATAATGATAATCTAACAAAACAGTATTTTGTTTTAACAAGAGTACTGATAGATCACTCACTGAGAACATGTATCCATATCTGCCATTTTAATAACATGTATTGTAATTTATCCTAATCTATTTCAAGTAAGGTGTCATCGCTGATTTTTCATGTTCAGAACATTGCTACTTTGGTTAAGTGCATATTTTAAATAATGATACTTTAAAAAACCATTAGAAAGTTGCATTGCATTTCATGTCAAGTTTTGGGGATTTCTTTGCAAGAAAAAAGCTCAGACTGAAAACAGCTTTGCAATTATACTAAATCACAGTTAAGTCACCCCGAGGTAGGCAGTAAATCATGTGGAAATGGAGGCTGTTAGCAACACCATGTCATTACATGAGTCACTATCTTATTGACATTTTGCTACAAGCTGAGTTATTTAGTTATTTTATACATTTCAAGTGCTGAGGACTCTTTGAGACTGTCAAGGTTAAATACCTCCCATATGGCGTCACAATCGGACCTGTACATTTTTGTCACTTTATCTAGTGTGCCTGCATTTGGACTTCTGTGAACATCTGTCCTGAGATCAGTTTTACTGATTATATATATTAACAGGTGGCTTCAGATGGC
>JABJVR010006179.1:17368-49445 GCA_025773905.1 Chitala chitala | reverse complement strand
GACGGTGTAGGTCAGCTTCAGCGTGAACTGTGCTCGGCTTTGACGGTGTAGATCAGCTTCAGCGTGAACTGTGCTAGGCTTTGACGGTGTAGATCAGCTTCAGCGTGAACTGTGCTGGGCTTTGACGGTGTAGGCCGGCATCAGTGTGGACTGAGGGTCTTTGTGCACTATTGTCAGACAGACAGACTCATATTTGTTTTTGCAGAGGAGATGCACGCTGAAATATGCTACGCTGAATGCTTGCTGCAGAAAGCCACCCTCACCTTCGTGCAGGTAAGGGCCTTTAGCGTTATTATGCACTGCTGTTCAAACTGCTGTTTTTCTTGTATCCTGAACAAACAGCGTAACAGTCTAACTGTCGCCCATGGTCACTTTTGCCATTCATCTTACCCCTGTTCATGTTTTCTAAAACGATCTTTCGTTTACAGGATGAAAACATGATCAGCTTTATCAAAGGTGGAATCAAAATCCGGACCAGTTATCAGATTTACAAGTGAGGACTGCTGCTTAACTTCATACCACCACTGTTTTTGCTTCTGCTTTCCTGACAGCAGCAATTCTGGCAGCAGTGTAGAGCATGTATTTGCATACATTTATGTACAGTGTGTCTGTGTTCGCTGTATATAAATATACAGCATATTATGTAATACATTATATGCTGTATATTCAGACCATTATACACGTAGTACATATACAGTGTCCTCGAAGTATTGGAAAAGCAGGACAAATGCATTTGTAAACGTTGAAAACGTTTTGCTTTAAGATCAAAAGAATATGAGACTAAAAGTACTGAATTCCAGCTTTTATTTACTGGCATTTGCATGCAGATCCCATAATATGGGAGAGGGCAGCATTTGTATCAGATCACACAGTTCTTTAAACTAAAATGTCTTCAGTGTACAGTAAAAACAAATAAGTTGGCTTTGCTGTTCCATTACTTCTGGAAGGGCACTAAAGCTTATATATGCTTATATGTTTTTTGTAAGCTCTATTTATTACTACCATACTGTGTGTGCACATGTGTGTGTGCATGCATGCATGCATGCACATATACAAAGGAAATTAAGTGGTGTTACCACCGCTTTGAAAAACACGTGTGTGTAATTTTGAATTGGAGCCGCCATGTTAGCGCTGTGACATTTCAACGCCGGTCGTTGTAACGTCGTTCTGTTTGCAGCTGTCGTTGCCGTTTTTATGTCAAAACGAGAGCTGTGCCTTGTCGTGGTCTCACCACAGGCAGCTGCGCCCTCAAAACTCGCCTGTTTCAGTTTCCCGCTCATTCCCACAACGGTCCGCTCCAAATTCAATTGGCGCTCTTGCCCGACTGCTTGTTCTCCTCGTGCAGATGCCAGCGTTTTGCCCATGACTCACTAGGCAGATGCAGCCATAATTAGTACAATTAGCTTGGAATCTTCAGTCTCTAAACAGGGTGACATGCTTCTCATTTTTGCACTTTATAACCAGTTTATCCCCACGTTGCTTTGCACTGTAGGGATAAACTGGTTATAAACTATGTTCAAGGATTTTAAACCAATTCTAATGGCATATCTTTTCATGTGGATGTTTTGGGCTCCAGGCCATTGTAATCTGTCTTGTCTCTTGGGTTCTAGGGAGTGCCAGAACATTCTAAACTTGACCCCGGACCTTGGTGGCAGTAATGAGGCCTTCAGACAGTTTGAGGGCGGAGTTAAACTGGGGATTGGCTCATTCAACCTGGTAAGGTGGCTTTCGTTCTGTGTGCAGCAAGTCAAAGTATTAAGAAACAGTGGAGATCTGTAAAACCAGGGAGGAAATAAAGACTGCTGAGGTTCATATTCTGTAGTCTGGAGCTGTGTGATGTTTATCGTGTTTTGCGGCTGCTCTGCGATGTGCCTTGTTTATACGTGCGGAGTATGTCCTCTTGAAGACTGCGTTTATATCTACCGGCCATCTCTTCGCCTCACAGATGCTGTCTCTGCTGCCTGGTAGGATCCTTCGACTGCTTGAGTTTATTGGGTTTTCGGGGAACAGAGTAAGTGGAATGCAGATGAAGACCACCTCATCACTCGTCTTCCTCGGTCTTGTCCTCCACACACCAGTTATTATAATCTGTATATCTGAAGTGGGGGTGTGACTGTTATATAATTATGGGGAACGATGCTGTGGGTGGACTGTAATATATTGGCTTCAAGCATTAATCTTGAACATTGCAGCGGTTTAGACGATTTGAGCAGGTAGATGGTGGGCAGGTCTAGGCTGGCTATACTTTGGCTGAGCTCCTCAGATGCTGGTCAGGAATACCCTCTGGGCTCTGACCAGTAGGATAGTGTAACTGGTAAGGACTGGTGTCCTGTAGTCCAGTGACCTGGTTATGACACTGAAGGACATCGGTGTAGCTGTACAGCGGTCGGACTGCTTCGTTGCTCCGTTCCTTCAGGAGTTTGGCCTTTCCCAGCTGCGAGAGGGAGCTGCCAGTCAGAGCCTGCGGGCCATCCTGAGCGTGCTGGCGCTGCTGCTCTACCACACCTACGTCACCGTCATACTGGGTGAGGGCACCGCCCGCCACTGAAGAAATGATGCACACTAGCACAGATGGGCATTTGAAACCTTGATTGATTGAGTGCCTTTGACTATAACATTTAATCTGTTTTCATTAAGTTCGTACCAGTATCAAGCATGTTTGTGACATCCATGTTCTATGGTGACTCTTGTGCCTCACAGTGAGACTAACATCTCTCTCCACAGGTACTGGTGAAGGCAATTTGGTGGAAGCGGAGGCCTTGCTGGAGCCCTACCTGGAGAAATTCCCCAACGTTAGTAAACACACCTGTTCTATTTATACTGTATTGTGCCCTTTTCCATCCATGCTCCTGTCCAGCCTCAGTAACCATTTAAAGCAGCATGAAACCCAGGAGGTTTACTTAGGTACAGAGCACTCTGGACAGGACAGTGGCCTAACCCAGAGTAATGTTTTTTTTTATTTTTCTTTTAAGGGGTCGATTATTTTGTTTTATGCAGCCAGGATAGCAGTACTTCGTGGAAACTTTGAGAAGGTGAGTAAGCGTCGACGGTGTTAAATGGCCACGGCGAGTGGCTGGCGTGCGGACGCCGAGCCCTTTGTGAAACCCAGGTGGTTCTCCACGCAGGCCCAGCTCCAGTTCCAGGAGTGCATCGCCTCACAGCAGGAGTGGAAGCAGATCCACCACCTGTGCTACTGGGAGCTCATGTGGGCCCACTCCTTCCAGCAGGAGTGGCTGGAGGCTTATCGCTACGCCGACCTCCTCTGCAGGGAGAGCCGCTGGTCCAAGGTACAGCTCCACGGCAGCCTCGACAACGTATCCATAGCAACGGGCACGGGGGAAAAGGAGTATTGGTGATCTGTGACCTTTAGAGGCGTCTGTTGCTTTTGCAACTAATTCTGTGTATCTACACTGTCTTTTTAGCGTTATCAGTCTGTGCATGGAAAGCATAATTGCAGAATTTTTCTTTGTACGTTTTATGTTTGAAAAATTGGCTAACATACTGTACAGTATTGAGTAGTTCCTTTGTCCGTACCTCTTGCTCCAGAAGTCGTTAGCGGTTTTGAAAGGAGAGTGATTGTTTGACTTGGTGCGCAAGACACTTTCCTGTACATATGTGACTCTCCTGTCTGTTTTCGCAGGCCATTTACATGTATCAAAAGGCAGCCATTCTGAGCATGCTCTCTGAAGGGGAGCTAAAGAAAACCGGGGAGAATGTGGTCGAGTTATTTAGGTGAGACAGCCTTAGCCAAATGTGAGAATTGTAAATTATACTGTGTAAAAAGAAAACACCTCCCCAATCATGCAGCCCGTTTGCTTTATCTGTGACCTTTTCATCTTCCGGACCCTGTGATCGCAGAGCCATAAGTGTCATGAGTGTGGGGTGGTAATGAGGTTTCTGCTGTTAACAGCAGCAATAAAGATGAGCACCTTCATGGGATGTATTTCCTTGTCTTGTCATATTTAATACCTGCAGTGGCATTGCTGTGGTTGGTGTCACCTTGTGCGGTAATAAATGTCTGCAAGTGGACTCTTCCCCCCCACCCCCGAACCAAGCCCTTTTCCAGAGTTCCAAAATTGTGATTCGTGGGTTACGGATGAATTCCTTGCCGACTGAGCTGATTTCCAAACTTGCATTCTGTGGTGTGGTGGGAGATGCATTTTGGTGTCACCCGTCACCCCACTGTGTGGTTGGCACCCCCTAGTGACGCCACTATACCTCTGCATTACACAATCAGAATTTGTTGCTCATGAGCACCTGAATGGTAGACTGAGAGTGTGTGTGTGGTTATATATATATATATATATATATATATATATATAATATTTATTTATTTATTATTTTTTTATCTTGATCCAGGCAGGTGGAAGGCCTGAAGCAGCGACTGGCAGGAAAATCCATCCCGATGGAAAAGTTTGCAGTGAGGAAGGCCCGGCGCTACTCCTCTCCCTCCCCAGTGAAGCTGGTGATACCAGTGCTTGTGAGTGTGCTGACCTGACTAGTCCCCATCCCAGGCTGTACAGGGCTACTGTGGTCTCATGAATTTTATTCTAACATCTTCAGCTGTTTCAAGTAATTTAGCAACAAGTCTTTATGATTAGTTGTGATTTAATTAGACCAGAAAGATGGGTGCATACATTAAACTGAGCTAAATAAGGGCTGGATTAATGCGCACAATAGAATGCAGCTACAGGCTGGAATAATACACACGATATTACAACTGGAGAAATCGGTAATAGAAGATGGTGGGATAATCTCCTGCCAAATACAAGGCTGTAAACTGAAATGCCAATCAAGTGGAAATAGCCCAGTAGGCACCGCAGGAGTTGTGTCCAAGGTTTAGTCCCTGCACCTGACAAATGTGCTGATATTGTCTCCATGAATGTGAATTAAATGTACAAGTGTGTAAGGTTTGTACGTTGGTGGCATTGCATAGTTAGTAAACCTTGCTAAAGCAAGCCGACTCTGAGCTAAAAATTGATGCAGACTTGCACGGACTTTGAAAGGTGCCGTTAAATTGAGATATAGCCCATATCAGAGGCCGTTGTTATGGTGAGCGTATGTTTCGGCACATGCGTCTTCTGTCGTGGTTTTTTTTTTTTTTTTTCCCCCGTGTAACAAGACTTGAGCTTCTTGATACACTTAATAAAATTTTATTGAAACAAAATAACAGTCAATAAGTTTGATCAGCAGATTGTCTAATTTAACCCTCAATAGCCAAAAAGTTACCCCCCCCCATGTTTGATATGAGTCTCATTTTATTCTGTGGCCGGGAGGCCCCATAACCAATCACAACTCCTCCACGTTTCAATAAACAAGGTACCCAAAAGCCCTGTCAGCACTTTTCTCCTTCCTTCTGGAGACAATAGCGTTACTCCTGACATTAATTTAGGGTTACAACAACAACACCTGTGTCATTAGCCTAGACAATTATGAGTGCACACAAACATTATACTATTTATATCAGACTGGAACACAGCACACAATACTGCATGAACTAACACTCAATAACATGGCAACATTGATAATGACTTTCACTAATTGGGTATGTTATTTAACTGAATACTTGGATACAGAAACAATAAAGTTAAACTTATTCATCATAGTAACTGAATATATAAAAAAACTGCAAAATATCTCACACTTCCTGTCCCGGCAGGAAATGATGTACGTGTGGAATGGCTTTGCCGTGGTCGGCAAGAGGCCAGACGCCACGGAGGCCCTCCTGATCACAATCGAAAAGGCCGAAGAGCAGCTGAATAAGGACCCCAGTGAGTGCAGAGCGCTGCAGAACGTGTCATCCGCAGATGCCAGTCTCCTTGTCTTCAGTGCTGTTATTATTCTATAGCCAGTGTTTAACCATTAGCTGCCCACGCGCAGTGCTGAACATTTGATTAATTGCTCACCTTTCCACAAAGCACTGTTGCAGTTGCTAGACTGTGACAAATTCAGGTCTGTGTTTCATAATAGCCAGTTTACTAGCGGACTTAAATTCTCGGCTTTGACACTGTAATTATCACTATTTGCGGAGACATTGTCTTTGAGCAGAAATTCCGGGCAGTGTAATAGCGGCTTCTCTCAGTGCATGGTTTAATAGTAACGAGATGTTTGTGAGCACACGTGACATGACGCGGCTGTCATACCGCACACTGCCCCTGTCGTTACCCAACCTAGACCCTTCGGAGTACCACCCAGACGACCAGTGCCTTGTCCAGATGCTGAAGGGCCTTTGTCTGAAACACCTGGGTCGCCTCCTGCAAGCGGAGCTCTGCTTCACGCAGGTCCTCTCCACGTATGTTCCTCTCGGCTGATGCGACAGGATGACAGCCTCGAAGGCCTTGTTTGTGTCTTTAGATTGTCAGTAACTTTCAGCTCAGTTTTGCCGTTAGCGTGGTTATTAAACTTAAATTCTGCGTCTGATTTCTCCACAGCGAGAGGAGAATACGATACGACCACTACTTGGTGCCATATACTCTGTATGAATTAGGCCTCCTATATAAGCAACAAGGGGACTTTGTCAAGGCAGCAAGATTTATAGAGAATGCAAAGTAAGCATCCATTTTTCTTCATATTTTTACTTGTCCAGTTCAAGTCAGATCACTGTAGCTAAGAAATATAATTTATGACAAGGCTTGTTTGCAGCTCAGACGTTTTTAACACTAGCCTATTAAGTCTGATTCAGTATAATAATCAGCTGTCTTTATGTAAATTTCACACGTTTAATTAAAATTGTTGCACATGTAAAGGTAATGGTGGCCAGCTATGGTATTACAAGTCACTCTGGCAGATGTCCAACACTGTAAATTACTGTGGGATCCCAAGACTTTCATAATAGACCTGTTTCCTCCGATTGTTTTACAGGCTGAACTACAAAGATTACTCAATGGAATCTAGACTGCATTTTCGTATCCATGCTGCTCTCAGTAGCCTGAAGGGGTCACCCGTCTCCACCCCTTAGCACATAACAGTAAACGAGGGACCAATCAATCAAGTTTAAACCTGTCCACACTTTTTTTTCCTTTATATTGTGTTCCTTTACAAAATAAAGGAAATTATTCTATTTTTTTCAAGCTCTCCAAAAAGCTGAGGTAGGTAATATGAAATACAAGTGGATATTGTGAATGGAATAAGATTGCTTCTTTATTTTAAAGTTTTATTTTCTTTCACTTGGCCACTGAACATACAAAATACGTAATTAGAATTTAAGATGTGGCAAATTAAAAATATTTAAAGTTTCTGATGACGCCATTTTACATTGACATCTCCTCTGAACCCGGTATTGAGCTGAATTTTTTTTTTTTTTTTTAATTCTTGTATAGGGTTCGGCCCTTATGTGCAGTTTTTTTTTTTTTTTTTTACAGCCTTGTGTGTTGGAACGGGGAGGGCTGACAGTTTGCACACACATCATTCAGTGCCAGCACTTAGCACATTACAAAACCGGCAGTATTGATTTTGCAGCAAAGCTTGTGATGTTAATTTAACATTAAGTGTTTATTTGGGTCCACACTGACTGTGTGTTAAATTAGCATTGTCAGCTTCGCTGTGTAGGTGGCTAAAACTCAGCAGATACTCAGCATTGGTAGCGTCACACATGTAGTGAAACTGGCATCCATTCGTTTTTGTTTGTCTTTCACTTTTGTTTATTGTGTTCTTGATAATACAGACCGTTCAGTATGAGATTACCTGGCTTTCCTCCTCTCAAAAACCAAAGAATAACCTTTATACATCTTAAATATGTAACGCTTATCTTGTATGTTCAGTGTGCAGCATACCTTTATGGCTTTAACATAAAGCATAGAAGCAGTATATGAAGTTTATTTTATCATTCAAAGCTATTTTTGTTACTTTTTGCTGTTCAGTAGTACACAATAGTGAGTACATACAAGGCCATTATAAATGTTAAACAGCAGTGCTGTTAAACAATCACCTAGGCACACTTTAATTTCTGTCCTACGTGTCCAAAACGTCAAGGATGGAGAAGTGGTCGAGCTAACAGTTATCAGCAGGCTATGTGAATGTACTGTAATTGTACTTTTGAAAGTTTTTCTTACGATCTATGGAGCGTTTACTAGTCTTTGTTACGCAAGATGACTTGTGTATGTATTGACCGAGCGTTGTGGAACACTAGCATACAAGAGTTCCAAAGCTGTTTTGATACACAGCATGTGTCATTGCCGTTCCCTAATTCCGTTTATCTGTGTTCTGAAACTTGACGCCATGCTGTGTTCTTAAGCTGTTTAAGTAATAACCAAACAATAATATTCAATGTAATATTTTTGTACCACACATATAGTTTTAATATATTTGACATGGTATGGGAAGTGTCTCCCGTTTATTGATATTTGTAATGAGTGACATTGTACTGTTAACGAGCTCAACAGCTTCAGAAAACAGAAGGCTGTCAGGGGCGGTCTGCTGTTCAGCTGTAAGTCCTAACGATGTTTGGGTCTGCTGATGATCTACAGGGCGATGCAATGAAAGACCCCTTTTTTTGGAGTTTTGGTGATGGGTGATGTTCTCTGCCCCATTGCTTGTCTATGCTATGTCTACAAACACACCAGTAGATAATTTCCCCATTACGGACATCCACAGTAGAGTCCACAGCAAACTCTTTTCACGACTTTTCATGATGTAAGGAATGCTGCTGAGTCACACCACTCATCACAAATTTGATATTTTGCTGTTTCACATACTTATGTTTAATTTAATTAATGATCATATTCTTCTGAAATTGGAGAAAGTGTGCAGCTGTTTGAAGAGTTATTTAATTTATGTAATACAAAAGGATGTGTGAACTATTTTGTTATAAAGTATTGGATAGATAAAATTTTAAAATCTTGCAATCGATATGTTGTTGTGTACACTGCAGCTGTAAGCCATTAAAATTGCTGCTAGTTTTGCTGATTACTTAGCTTTTGTAAATTAACTATAAAATAGATTAATATAATATATGGTCTGTTAGAAATAAGTGTATTTAATTTAAATGTCATTCCGTTTGTATTGTAGAAATAAGTGTTAGTTTCCTTAAAGAGAAAAAAATCTATGTGGGTGGTGGCAGAGTTGATATTCTTGAGGTTGAAAGTTAAAACAATTTAATATTATAAATAATTTAATAGGGTAAATGAATTACTGCTTTTCACTGGTTCCAATGCATCAAAATATGAGTTTCAGAGGGATACGATATGCCTAGTGAAAATGTAAATTTTATGCTAAATTTTATTACCAGATTAATATGTTACAAAAAATATATATGTATGCATATAGTTGCATCAATTTAAGATGTCACAGATAAACATATGTCTGATATCCTGTTTTAAATCTTAGCCTTGTAATTGTACAGTACCCTTTTTTCTTTTTTTTTTTTTTTTTTAAACTAAAAATTTATCACAAATTAACCAAAATGATAAAATTACCATGTTTCTACATGAAACCCTAAAAAATGTCAGTTGGTGCAAAACATGAAACTATTCGATTAATTTTTATATAGCATCTTTGCAACAAATTGCCTCAAAGCGCTTTACAGGGTTAAGTTACAGAACATCTACCTATACCTGGATTGTCATCAAAAATGTTCTGTTTTAAAAGGCAGATAAATATTGTGCATATGAGAATATGACAATCAATTCCTTATGGGTATACTTGATATTTCTGTTTTTATTTTTTTTTTCTTTTCCTTTATCTCTTTTTTTTTATTTTTTTCCCTGTATGTCAGTAATTATTAAACACTTTGCATTCTTATGAGTCTCACACTCCTCATAAGAGGCTATTTCAGTTCCAAACCTTCTGTTTAAAGCTTAATACACGTATGTATCTTTGTATGTGTGTACTGTACATGTATGTATATGTTAAATGTTACTTTATGTTGCTTTGTCGTTCCAAGAGACTTTTGGCTTTAAGGCCTATCTTCTAAGCCACATATTGAATGGTTTAAAAAAAAAATCTTTTCAACTCCTAAACTGTTTATTTCACCTGCTGTGCAGTGGATTATTCTGCTTCAGGTTCCTGAACAATAATAAAGCCATGGCTTTAAGTAACCTCACTCTGACTCTGTCTCTGTTGTTGGTGCTGTGATGGCATGGTATCCATTTGTATTTGAGTAGCTCAGTGACAGACAATGCAATAAATGAAGTAGGTCTTGAGGATTGACAATTTTAATGGATTTTCATATGATAATTACTGGTAATTGGATGCTCATTTTTTCCACTACACTGGCTTGAGTGTAAAATGTTATTATATAAGAGCAGTATAAACCAAATTTGATTATATACATATAATTCAGTGTATTTTTATATATCACATTTTGCAACAAATTGCCTCAATCCAATTACAGAGATCAATGTAAGGAATTAACAGCAGGTGGATGACTGAAGTTAAGTTAAGATAGCGGACAATGGAGAGGAACCAAAAACTCCATGGTGTGAAGAGAGGGGAAAAAAAAAAAACCTGGTGGTCTTAAGTCAACTGGATGCACCTCCTGGATACATACACACAGCTTAAAGCATAGAAATCAAGGAAAAACCAATGTACTCAATTTTACTGTTACTACACTGCATTCCAAATTATGCACATGACAGATCAGTAGAATTTCAGTAAAATAAATGTTCTAACCTTTGCCTGTTTCATTGTTCGCATATTGATAGATAACTGGTATCATTCCCAAACATGGTTGTCACAAGTTATTAGGTGATCTTAAGTAAAGGGAAACCTGCTTAAAGAGGTTGTTCCACATCGTTAAGCAAGTCACAGTTTTCATGCAATATGGGGAAGAAAAACAATTTGGCTGAGAATGAAAAGCATGAAATTGTGCAATGGCTTGAAAACCATTGATATTTCACAAAAACCGAAGAGAGATAATCAAACTGAAAAGGTTTGTGATTCAGACCACAGTTGAATATGGTCAGATAAAGGCTTATTAAGAAAAGCTTCCATCAGACAAACTATAATAGTATTAAAAGGGCAGCTATAAAGAACCCATCACTGAGCAGCAAACAGGTATTTGAAACTGCTAGTGTTTCTGGAGTCCCAAGAACCTCTCGATGCAGAATCCTCCAAAACTTCGCACTTGTGCATTAAGCTGTATTTCAGCCACCTCTAACCAAAGTTCACAAAGAGAAATGTGCAGAAATGCATGAAGATTAATTGTCAGACAGTATTATTCACTGATGAATGCTGTGCTACCCTGGATGGTCTAAATGGATAGGGGTCAGAATGGTCACACTGTTCTGACAAGACTGTGACATCAGCAAGGAGGAGGAGTGATGATTTGGGCTGGAATACTGGGTATGTCCCTTTAGAGTGCCTGAGGGTGTCAAAATGACGACCCTAAGATATGTGGAGTTCCTAACTGATAATTTTCTGCCATGTTATAAAAAGAAGAGCCATGCCTTGGAGAATAAAATTATTAAAACGGAATTTGAAACTGGCTATGGTTTTATACAGATGAATTTACATGCTGCATTAAATCACTTTTGTACAGCTGTACAGTACTGTATAAGGAGTAAGTGTTATTTTTCCATTAATATAAATGGCTTATATTTGCAGTTCCATGTTAAGTTTAAAATTGGACTTACGACCTATAAAGTGCTTCATAACTTAGCACCCCCATATATTGCTGCACTTTTAAAACAATGCATCCCTTCTTGGATGCTGCAGTCAAGTGAATGACTTATTAGCTGTTCCAAAGGTTAAGATGAAGAGTGTAGGTGAACATTCTTTCTCCCTTGCAGCTCCTGAACTCTGGCACACGTTACCTCTATGCATTAGACTGGCTTCCTCTCTCCTGATTATTTGACAGGGATATGATATGCCCAGTCTTCTTGCTGGATTTGAGGGAAGACAAAATTCTCGTTTCACCATTTTTAAAAATTATAATTTTAAAATTATAATGGAACATTGTGCCCTGTGGTGGGTTGGCGCCCCGCCCTGGGTGTCCCCTGCCCTGCGCCCTATGTACTCTGGGATGGGCTCCAGGCTTCCCCGCGACCCTCACCAGGAACAAGCGGTTACGATAATGGATGGATGGATGGATGGATGAAACATTGTCAATGGAAATTTGTATTATTCATTCGTGTGTAAAAAAAAAAATATATATATATACACACACACACACGACGTCACTGCGTGTGTTTTGCACTGACGTTAAAAGAAAAGAAAATGTTATGAAATGTGATAGCCGGCGTCAAGTGATTCGCGCTTACTTGTTCATATACTTCTAGTAATGTTGGTAATAGAATATAACTTTAAAATAATGTAGTATTATTTATTTATGTAAACGCACAATTGTATTTAAAACCAAAACAAGGGGCAATTTGGCTGAGGAAAGTATCGAAAGTGCTGTTTACGAAAACATCGGCAGTTTACTTAGCGGTCTGGGGCGATCAGCTGTACAGAGGGGGGGCGGTGGAGAGGACCAACGATGGAAGGGAACAGAGACGAAGCGGAGAAATGCATCAACATAGCAGTCAAAGCTCTCGAAACAGGAGACAAGGAGAAGGCTTTAAGGTTTTTAGGGAAAGCGGAGAAACTGTACCCAACAACTAAAGCTAAAGGTAAGTTTTTTTCTCCTCCTTTTTTTCTTTCTCCATAAAACACACGTTGTGGTCAGGCTAGCCGTGTAGCTAGCGGGTTAAAGAAACACGTCGCTTGACAGTTTTGCTAATTAATATATATTTTTTTAAAAAGGGAAATTTGGCATACGATACATTTACAGAGGCGTGATGAAAATGGTTTGACAGAAGCATGTCAGTTTAGTGCGTTGGTAGCGCTTGACGGACAGATACACAGTACGGTACATGTCCACAGGATAATATACGCAGTACGGCTAATTATTGTTTTCGACATTTGTTACAAATCAGCTGTCACTTCGGGCTTACTTATTATGACTTACTACGTAACCTGTTAAGTGTCGTGCTAAGTGACTATTGGTATTTTCCACACCATACTGCTTGGACCGGACAGCCCCGGTCGGCCGCCGGAATAACTATGGCGGTCCCGTCACTGCTTTCCACCACATCAACCCGTATTTATAGTTTTCAGCTCTAACGTTGTTGTTTCGATGCTATTCGGCATTCATAAACTGAGATAACATCAAGGCCTACCCAAAAGGCTGGACTTTGAGAGCGTCCGTACCTTTATGATGGTTATTTTGCAAGGGGTTCCCCCCCCCCCCCCCGGCTCGGTTTTACATCAACTATTAGTTTTTTGGTTTGTAATTAGATAGAAGTATGTCGAATGATGTGTTCGCCTAAAAGTGGCCCTTTTTCTGCGAATGATCTGGGTCCACTTCCGCCGTGGCGACGCATGCAGCTGATCGGACGCGCTCTGCTGTTACTGTCTCAGTCCGTAAGGAGTCCGAACGGACCCCGAGTGACTAAAATATCCTGCCAATGTACGAACAAGATGTTCTCTGGAAGACGATGGCCTGTAAATCTGAATGTGATTTTTGTCCTCATTCTGCATACCTTTAGATATTTAACACGGTAATGTTCGGATTGGTTGGCCTTGGAAAGAGATGCCATGTGCTGCTACAGGAGCAATGAAAGTGTCATGTGGTTATTTTCTTATTTTATCTATTGTTTTTGGCCCTAATTAATAGCTGTAGTATTCCGTTAGGGTAAAAGGACTCTATTTGGTGTGTAGCCTAATCATTTAACTTGTTCATACCGTATTTTCACTGTGTAGAGGAAAGTCTGACTTGTTTTGTGTTGAAAGGGTAAGCCTGTAATCTACAACATCACTATGGTTAAAAAGTCTCAGATTATGTCAAATCCACATAAGTATTTTCATTCAACTGACAAAATATTAGAGAGATGTGTGTCCTTGGCTGTGTCCTTTAGATGGTTCCTTGGAGCAGGGGTGTGTTGGTCCTGTGTCCCCCTCTGCTGGAGTGGAACTCACTTTTCCTCACTCCTGACCCTCCAGTGCTGCTCGAGTCTCTGACCAAGAATGGAAGCACTGCGGGGAATGGAGCTCACTTCAGGACGCGAGGGGACCACTCGGAGAACAGCCAGCCCGACACAGACACTGAGCGCCAGGAGGGGGCAGAAAGAGGAGGAGGGGGAGGTGGAGAGTCCACCAGAAGTTTCAGCAAGGAGCAGGTGGAAGGAGTGCAGAGGCAAGTGCGTCTCAGAGCTGTTTGTGTGTCAGATGTTTTCTGGGTCTTGAAGGCATTTCGCTGGGTCTCGGATGCCTGTCAGTGCATCAGGGCCTTTTTGTGAATCTCGGTGTGGGTGAGATGAATAAAAACTGAAAGCTGCCCTCTGTATTTTTCAAGCTCCACTCAGAATTTGTATAACCACAGTCTGATGCTAATTATTAAACACTCCAGGTCAGAGGCTCTCTTCTTTGTCCTGTACACAGGTTTTCTTGCTTTCTTTAAACCATCCATGGTCACAGTACAGAGTTTAAGCAACATGTGGATTCAGTTGTAATGATTATTAATTGGGCAGAGCTTAGAAGTGATTGGGGGGGTGGGGATGGGGGACAGGAAGGCAGCAGACAACATCGCCCTATCACATTGGTTTTAGAAACACTGTCCTGTATGATAGTGAAAATGTGGAGCAAATTATTCATATGTGTGTACTAGTGTGGTGTTTTAAAATACAGTTAGTGGTCAGTGCTGTTTGGTAATGTTGCAATGTAAGTAATGAGGTTTCTTAGCAAACGGTCTGTCCTGTGGCAGTGTAAATTTGTATGGTGTACAATAGTCCAAGATGCTTTGGAATCACTGGAGCTGACTCTTTCTGGTAAAAGCCATAGATTCATGGATTACCTATTTTTGTGCAAGCACTGAACAGCAGATGGGAGGTAATATACTGGTTTATGATGTACATGCTGAAATATGTGAACTAAGATGGCATTTAAAAATATATGGACTAAGGTGGCATTAAAATAGCAGTATGTGAAAATTTACGAGAGTGAGTTGATTTAGCTGATAGATGGCAGTAACTATTTAATAACATAATTTTTGCAGCAATATATAAAATCTCACATCCAGCATGTGTCAAGCATCCACTTGGAGGCCTCTTGGCTGACTTTGAAAGCCTCATGCTACACAGCTGTTGTCTCATAAAATACCGGATTTTTAAAATTCGTACATATGGCTATGGCAGCACCGCTAGCTGCTTGACGGTAAATGGCTTGACTGTGGCAGCACTGCTAGCTGCTTGACGGTAAATGGCTTGACTGTGGCAGCACTGCTAGCTGCTTGACGGTAAATGGCTTGACTATGGCAGCACTGCTAGCTGCTTGACGGTAAATGGCTTGACTATGGCAGCACTGCTAGCCGCTTGACTATGGCAGCACTGCTAACTGCTATATGGTAAATGGCAGGTGTATGGATGCAGAATGATGTTGAGAAGATGGCTCTGACATGGTGACTGCTGTTTGTCACAGTCCACCATAGGTGTCATGGGCAGCAGTTCTGCCCTGATTTGAGGGTACTGCCCCCCCCTTTTCATTATTTGATTATTTAACAGAGTAAAGACTGCTATCCACCACCTTCTGACTGTAAAGCAAAGTAAGGACATTGTGTTTCTGCACCTCCGCAAGGCGTGCTTTTCCCACATGCCTTCAGTGGCCCTGGCTTAACACAATGGGAACTGATAAAATAATCAATGAGAAAGGGGTCCAGTCTTGTCAGTGATTAACGGCACACAGTAATCCCATCTACTCTAATCCCATCAAAGCCTTATTTCTCCTGTTTACAGGGATACAGTATGGAGACTGGCCACATTACAGTAATTTAGTGTGCCTTCACAGAATACAGTCGTATGTACAGGACTCAAGGACTGTTCTCAGTTCAGCAAGTTATGTTAAACTTGAGCAGAGGCGATCTGCCCCTCTATCACAAACAAGAGAAATGCCTCTGTTGCAGTTTTCTCTTTGTTTATTAACCGAGCGGCTGAGCATTCCAGTCTTTACTTTCTGTTTTGGACAGAAACGTGACACTAGTCCTTCTTAGATGTCTTGTTGAGGCCATCGCCGCATATAATTTAGGGGTCTTTGAGCAGACAGCTGTTCTATGACAGCCAAGGGCTCCTGCAGTCTCTGCTGTACTGCTTGCATCAGCTGTTTCCATGGAAACCTGAAAACTGTGCGCTTGATCCATGAAACAAGGGTGTAAAGAAGTTGTGCTTTAGTATATTTATTTCCATCCTACTTTTCTAAATGAAACTGACTTTAATAGTTTAGCTGAATACTGAATATTTTTTTCTTCCACCTCTTTTTATAGCACTTTTTATAGCACTAAAGAAAATGTAATGTTAAAACAGTTTTTTGACTGGAATAACATTCTACTTCACTCAACTGATTCTGTAGAAGAAAAAATTGTTGCGGTTTCTGGTCGTGCAGTTGTTGCATGGATTCAAAACCCAAGAGGTCAAATTAAGTGAGATTAAGAAGTAAAGATGCAACACCAGGGCCGTGTTGCATAACCTGCGTCCATCCGCTGCCCCAGAAGACAGAACTGAAAGGCTGAGCTTGGTGTTGCGTCAAACTGAAGCGTGCTTCCCTTATTTCTTCTCTTGTGCCTCTTCTGAGCGGTAATTCAGCACGTAACCAGTTACAGGTCACCTAACAGTGTGCGAATGAAACAGATGGGTACAAAGACAATGCCAGTCAGCATCTGTTGAAATACTGCAATGTGCATATCGTCCACAGCAGTGGTGGTCCAGTTAGAAGCACAAACTTGTTATCTGTAGTGACAGCACATTTGAATTGTACATTCCCGTCACTTCTGGCCTTAAGCTTCAGAGCAGCATTATGGTGTAACAGCCCGGGCTTCATGTCTGAGTCCTGTGTGTGATGGGTGACGTCAGCAGTGTGCCAGGGTGGGTGGCCTGTGACCTTTGACCTGTGTGCTGCCTCCCCCACAGGATAAAGAGGTGTAAGGACTACTATGAGGTGCTGGGTGTGAGTAAGGACGCGAGCGAGGAGGAGCTGAAGAAGGCGTACAGGAAGCTGGCCCTCAAGTTCCACCCAGACAAGAACCATGTGCCGGGAGCCACGGAGGCTTTCAAAAGTAACATGCCGCACGCGCAGAGTTAATATCTTCGGTCGCTGTTAGTAGGGAATCATACATCACTGTTTGCAGTTGGCTAAAGTGTGTGTGTGTGTGTGTGTGCGTGCGCGTCTTCTTGCTCTTCAGAGATCGGCAACGCATACGCGGTGCTAAGTAATGCCGAGAAGAGGAAGCAGTATGACCTGAGCGGCGGAGAAGACCCTGGCAGCGCAGCCCACGGCCAAGGAGGCTTCCACTTCCACAGAGGCTTTGAGGCAGACATCACCCCCGAGGACCTCTTCAACATGTTCTTCGGAGGCGGGTTCCCTTCATGTGCGTTCCTCCATCGCTCGGCTACAGAAAAAACTGCCCCAGACTTTGTTAAATATATTTTTGTTTTAAGCAATTAAGCAACACTGTTGATCGCTATAGGCAGTTGTGTATTACATGGTAGTGACTGTCGGTTTTTTGTATGTTATCAGTAGCTAAGGAGATATTATTGTGAAAGACTGATTAGCACAAGGTACAGACGGTGGAAGAAGTTGCTGCCACCCAGAATACCCCCCCCCACCTCAGTATGGGCTTTCTCCCCCATGTAGACCACAGAAGAACTCCATATAGCTATTTATTTCAGTCTTCATTTTCAGCTATGTAATCTGTAATGTTAGCATGCCCAGGAGGGGCAGTCAATATTGGGCCTCCATAGGTTTTTTTCTCCACACTATGGAGTGTTTGGTTCCTCTCTTCCGTTGTCTGACTTTATCCTTAACATCAGTCGTTCGCCTGCTGTCAATTCTGTATTTGTAATTTTTTTTCTGTTTAAAAAAAAAAAAAAAGCATTTTGAAACGACTTGTGAAAGGCGCTATATTAAAAAATGAAATGGAAGAAGATGAAGGCTTAAACGATGTCGATTTTGAAGCTACGCTGTCCCCCGCTGGCCGGCCTGGTGTGAGTTGTGCCGTCGGGCCTTCAGGGCTGCACTGGACTAGTGACGGAACATGTGTAACTCTGTCAACAGCGGCTGCCCACACGTTCACCAACGGCAGAGCACACTACACCCACCACAGTAATCACAGTCACCACGACAGGAGGGAAGACAGAGGGGATGTAAGTATCACCCTCTCCTCCCCCCTCCCTTCTGCCTCTAATGCCCCTCCAGCTCAATGGCTCCACCCCTCTGTCCTCCAGAGCGGCTTCTCCATGTTCATCCAGCTGATGCCCATCCTGGTGCTTATCCTGGTGTCTGTGCTGAGCCACTTGATGGTCTCCACCCCTCCCTACAGCCTGTACTCCCGACCGTAAGCGTCCGCACCTGCCGCCGCCGCCGCTCACGGACGAAGTTAACGGAGGCGTGCGTGCGAACGCACTTCCTTCGATCGCTTCCTCCTGAAAAACGTGTGAACGCATTGAGCTATGAAAATCGCGTAGACAATAATCGTGGCACGTGGTTTTTAAGTTGAAATGGTGAAATTTCTTTAAAACGTCACTCAGTTTGCTTTCAGTCCCGTATGCACAAGTAGAGTCAGCGTCTGACATAACGTGACTGGCAACCATTTGTACAGTTGATGGTTGAGCAATAATCATAATAATGAAAAACATCTCCATTTATGATGGACTTCACTTCCGATGGTTAGGTTGTTTTTTTTTTTTTTTTTTTTTAAGTAATTTATTCATTTATAGCAGATGCTTTTATCCAAAGCAACATTTCACATACATGTTACATTGAGCTAGTGCTGGTGTCTTGCTCGAGGACGCACCTGGTGGCCTGATGTTCTTCCCATTGAGCCACCAGGCCACCTAGGTTGTAAGTTGAGGAGTATGGACATGAACCGTATGCATTGGTTATGTGTACTCGCTTTTAGTCCTGCAAGTACTATAAATTTTATATACACTATGATTACTCATACGGCTGGCAGCGACA
Organism: Chitala chitala; assembly: GCA_025773905.1. Classification (NCBI taxonomy): domain Eukaryota; kingdom Metazoa; phylum Chordata; class Actinopteri; order Osteoglossiformes; family Notopteridae; genus Chitala; species Chitala chitala. Next base: position 30,524 of record JABJVR010006179.1, on the reverse strand, counting down.
TTCGCCTTATCCTGCAACGGCTTCTGTGTTTCCCGTGGGACTCGTCGCAAGTCTGGGCTGTTCTGACACAAAGCGACTTAAATGGCGGCACAGTTGTATAAACTTTGGGTTGCAACCGTCCGCTGTACGGCCAGCAGCACCATCGCACCCCGAGAGCACGGTACTCCGTTACCCGTATGACATTGCCGGGAAACCGTAACGGCGTCATCAACCTTATTTGTTCTTGTACTAAAGCTGCATTTTCACGTGAGCGTAGCATAAGATAATAAAGATTAGATGAAGCTCCCTTGACCTTTATGTCACTTATCAACTTTACACACTGTAGTTTTGTAGCCTAAACGTATTGTATACGTGCAAGATATGGGACAGAATGGCGTAATTCTGTATTACTTGAAATCCGGCTTAACATCCAATGTAACGCACAGCCTGGCTATCAGAACAGAACCATGTTGTAAGTCCGATCCAGGCTGTTTGCACCGGTCAGAATACCAGACAGCTTGTTGGATGGACGTTAGCTGCAGGTAGTGGGCATAGTCTTTTATTTCTACAGCCTGATGTTGTCTTGAATAATACTTGAAGAGCAACAGAAAGCTTGTCATTTCTCGTTCCAGCCCTTGACACGTGTCAACAACTCACCCTGTTATTTTCCACATTCCTCTCTTGTTTCAGGTCCACGGGACAGACAGTAAAACGACAGACCGAGAACTTGCATGTAGATTATTATGTGACCAGGGAGTTCAAGTCTGAGTACAAGGGGTCGGCCTTGCAGCAGGTGGAGAAGGATGTAGAAGAGGACTACGTCGCAAGTGTTAGGAATAACTGTTGGAAGGAGAGACAGACAAGTATGTGTACTTTCTATCCTTATAATAGCATGCTTACCTAATTATGTTTACATCTTATGATGGCTTGTTTTGGTTTAGGACGGCAAATGAACACGAGCATTGCACATGTAATCTAGCTGTACTATACGGACGCAGAATCAGCACTGAGCAACAGAGGACAGTCCGACACTGCAGCACAATGCATTTGAAATTGCTGGCCCTCCCCTAGATATCGCCACTGGACCTCCGTCCATCTATTTGTCTGTTTGTGTTTCCATAGAAACAGACCTGCTGTACGCAGCCAGGGTGTACCGAGATGAACGACTACGGCGGAAGGCTGACCTGATGACCATGGAGAACTGTAAAGAGCTCGACAGGCTAACTGACTTGTTCCGAGGCGGATGAGCCTCCTGCTTGTGGACTTGATAGAATATATACATTTAAAATGTATACTGTACGTATACTTTTTTTTTTTTTTTTTTTTTAACATTGTGATTTCAAGGAAAAACTACCTGGGGGGATTGTCTATGCTACCATCTATTGACAGACTGCTTGGCTGTATACTGTTCAACTTAGAGAAGCAAACTGTTAAACACTAGTGACCACTGCTTGTATTTTCTTTTCTTCATTTTTGGAAGGAGACACTTGAATAACTGTACAGTAGAGGCTGCTGTCTTCTGATTTAGGATTTTTAAAACCTCTCTGCTTGTCTGTAGGGGGCGCTGGTTCACGTTTGGATCTACTTGATTTAATCGCGTCCTTCGCATTTAGGCATTTTGAGGTGTGCCGTTTTCCTTTCTGAACCTACGTGTGTGAGTTTCCGTAGAGGAATCCGGCCGTATCACCGCCTGATAATAAAGTGCGAATCTTCAGCTCATGCTGGTGACCCTAGAAAGAAGATGGAAGCGCCAGCGAAGACGCGCATCTAAACCAGTTAAATTAGCGAGTTTGTAAATACTTGAATTTTGAATGTCTGACTTTAGAGGATAGTCCTAAATATTTAAAAAAAATGGGGTTTGTCTATCAATGATCTAATAAATTGAATAAAACAATTCTCACTGAACCGTGTTTGCACTTTTAAATGCATGTTGGTGATGATGACAAGCTGGTGTGGCAACCAATATGTTTTGTGTTAATTTAATAGGTTTTTTTATGTGCGAGTACTACAAAATAGCCTCAAGTGTTTGTACATGGAGTATAATACACAGCAGATTCCAGTAAATCAAAGGTCATTGCGATGTGGTTCCAAGTCTTGTTGCAAAATTATGAAAGGGCCCATGTGGGGTTTATAATTACTAACGTTTCATTTCAGCACCCATCTGCTTTTTAACCCATGTTACCGAGTAATTATATTTTTTAGCATGGCCTAATATCTCTTAAATGTTGACTTGAGTTTACCTGTGCTGAAAGACACGTCATCAGCGTTGCACGTATTCCATCCGGAGAAGAGAAACTGGTTTTCTACCTTAAAAACCAGTGTTTTGTAGGCTGAAGACTACAAAAGTCCCCATAATGTAAAGAAATGCAGACTACAGTGAAATGGAAACAGAATGTGCCCATTCAGCACAAATTATACGATCCCGTCAAGCAACGTAAGATCCAATGCATAAGAGCTGTTGTATACAGCTGTAAAAGAAGAAGACTGAGTACACCGTCTCCCCTCAATTGGGGGTCTTGTGAGCGAATACTAAATTTATTCAATTTTACTGTTAACATAATTACAACATGCACTAACTGTATATATATATAATCACCATACACTGACTTTCTAGTGTTTTCGTATAAAACAGCAACGTAACATTACATGTAACCCGTTCTGTTTTCATGCTTTTGTCGAGTTAAACATTTCCGTCTGTTCGCAGAACAGCAAAGTGTTGCAACATTGTTAATGGTTAATAACAGAACACACGGAACGGCGAAGTTGCTCAATTTAAAGTATTTTATATTTATTTTATTATAAATGTTTTTGACCGCGTTTCATTATTATTAATTATAGGTTGGGGTACGGAGGTACAAGTCTTTCAGTTTATATTGGTGCCTTTAAAGTCACTGGCTTGTAAGCATTTTTGGTGATTTAGATACTCTGCTCTGGTAATTATTAATTTCAATCAATCAAATTGTTTTAGCAGACGATTCCTGTCAGTCGCAGGTTAGAGAGGTACAATGAAGCTGGTTTCTTTTTGCTTTCTGAGTACCCTGTTAATTGGGCATGGAACCACGGTAAGTTTACATGCTGACAATTGCAGGTTTGATCATATTATTTCGATTTGTTTTTGTATTAAATTGACAATTACTTATAAAGAAAAAACCGTTGAGTTTTCGCATGGGAATTTGCTTTTATTACGGAAGCCTAAACAAAAATTGTCCGTCCAATTGGAAAAAAAAAAAAGATATCTGCTAAAAACGTTCTTGCTGCTAAAAATATAAAATTATTTCAATTATTAAAACGGTAAAATCGATATACGTGCTGCCTGTAGATTATACTTTGTGTTCTTCTCTTGGTTTTATGTCAGCACAAGCGCAAGTTATGTTGTAAAATACATCACGAGTGCACAAAAGTTGGGTAAATAACAGTGCTCTGTAACATCTTATTTACGTTTTAGAATAAACACACAAATCTAATGGAAAAGTCCCATTTACTTCAGTCAGGAAACAGAGGTTCTCCCACGCCACTTTCTCCACCATCTTCTACTTCGCCGTCGAAGGTCTCCGCGAGATGCACAAGTACCGCAGCTAATGCGGCTTCTGACAATTACTTGGACTCCCAAGAATGCATGGAGAAAAACTTCACTCGCTTGTCATGCCAGAAGGTGTTTTGCCCTCCCTGGATGCGGTGCCTGGACGGGAGGTGTCACTGCAAACTCCCGTACCAGTGTCTTAGAGAGGGAGCCGTGGGTGTGTGCAGTACGAGCGGCAGAGCATACTTTTCCTACTGCCAGCTGAAGGCAGTGGATTGCACACGCAAAACATCCACATTCCTTAACTTCCTCTACAATGGCACAGGATGCAACAAAGGTAGTTGTGTACATTTCTATATATATATAAAATTCCCCACTTGCCCCTACAGGCAGTGTTTTTCTCCTTCAAGCTCCGGTGCTGTGCAGTATATTAGCTGTTCCTAGGACTGATGTGACTACCACTGATTTGACCATCACTTGGAATTGCTAAATTTATTATTACGGCTTTGTTCTCCTGTTTGTCCACTATTACTATGTCCGGTCAGTTAGCAACGACCAGTTTGTCAGTCTGTATACGTTCTATTCTGTTCTATTCTGTATTATATTATATTATTTTTAGGTAACACTGTCGCAGCTGAAATAAAAAGTCCTCACAACATATTGGAAATAAACTGGCATGGCAATAAGTTTTTAATCTGCGAGGAAAACTGGAAAATGCCAGCAGCAAATGTCGCGTGCAGGACCATGCGAAATAAGGATGAGTATGTAAAATGTGAAGTATGAAGTAGATTCCTAGAAGGGAGGAAATTTTTCTTCGCGTGTTTTCATGTCAGGGGCACTAAATTCAATGTGCGGTGGTTATACTGCTATCGCCCTGTGCTTCACAGAGGTGCGGAATCCGCCACTTCTGTTCCATACAAAAATCTAACACGAATACAAGACGTCCAGTGGCCAAAGAAGTGCGTTACCGTGAACTGCATAGGACTGGAAAACTCCTTGGCGGAATGCACGATTGGTTCCCCAAAGGATCTTCGGAAAAAATATAAAATTGCAGCTGTTACATGCTACGACACCCATAGAGGTACCCATGAACGTAAATGCGCAAGTAACTCACTCCTCTGTCTCAGCTCGTGCGAGATGAGCTCATTAAACACGTTTATCTGACATGATCGCTAAACTCTCCCGACTTCAGAGTGCAAGCCCTATGAGTTCCGCTGCGTCAATGGGAAATGTGTGTGCCGGGACCACACCTGCGACGGAACCAACGACTGTGGAGACGGGAGTGACGAGATGTGCTGCAGAGGTGACCATCCGAACTCCTCCTTCTTATCGGCTGTTCCTTTCAGCTGTTGAATGGCTTCGTAACTGGTCTGAGGAAAATTACGCTCTTGAAATCAGCAGAACGGAGCAGGTTGTAGTGATGCTAAGCGCCCAGTGACCATAAGTTTGAACTTTGTTGGTAATACTCAGTGAAACAGTTTCACGGGCGGCATGAACTTCGAACATGCTCTTACAAGCAATCTTGTTAAATGAGCAGACCAGTGGGACACACAAACCACGCCACTTACCGTCCATACATTGGCTATGTTAAAATAAACATCCCAGAACGTCACTGTCTAAAACGGTATCTTACGGATGTGAACATATTCAGGTAATGACACTGTTAACAGAAAACGGAACAATTAAAAAATCATTCACTTAATGGATAAATCCATTAATTTATTATTTAAATATTGTGGGTAATATTGTGTAATGCAGGCAGTAAACATCACACAGCTTTGACGGTGTGCAGAACTATTACATTAGTGCCGATGTGAAAAAAAAAATATATATATATAATTTGGTTTTACTCAACAGCATGTCGCCACGGAGGATTTCACTGTAAATCCAATGTTTGCATACCTTCGAGTAGTAAAAGAGATGGCGTTGTTGACTGTTTGGGGGGAGACGATGAAACAGATGAAGGTAAACCAGTGCGTCATTTGTATATTAGAATGTTTTTCTGTAAGTAAACAAATCTGTAGAATATACTGCAACGCGTACAGTGATTGTGTGTGTTCTTTTTAACAGAGTCAGCTGAGCACACCGTGACTGATGTAAAAACAGGTCAGGTTAAAAATGTCAGGCCTACCAGCTGTAAGGCCAAGATAATGTTTTATGAACCATTAATTTGGGGTTTGTCTTTGCTGTGTCAGAACGTTTTTCAGCGGAACCACAAAAGGGACCTACTGACGATCAGATTTGTTTTAGATTAATTAAACTCGTACGTTAATACATTTATGTGTATACATTTTTTAAGTCATTACATGCCCGTTTTTTTTTTTAACAGAAACAGCTATGCACACCGTGACGCACACTGATGTAAAAACAGGTAATATTATTCATTTGACTATTTATTTGTTTCCTTAGTTAGTTATATATATATATATATATATGCTGGATTTTCATAAAACTGTGTGGAGTGTTTTTGCTGCTTTTCATTTCTTCTGCTGAACTTCAGAGATTAAAAAAGCACGAGATGCGCTCGAGAAATTAATATGTGGAATACCGAACAAGGACCTACCTGAGCCGGTTTTAAAACTCACAAGGAGAAAGCGTGTTATTGGGGGTCAGGACGCTACCAAGGTAACAAAGGGTTAAAGCACGCGCTGAAGATAAAAGAAGGCAATACTGCGCATACACAAGCCTTCATAGCGCATAAAAATACTTTATATTGCAATTATAAATAATAATTAAAAAATCTGCATCACTAATATGTACGCTAATGGATCGTATAAATAAAAAAAACTAAGTACTGTCTTAATTGTTTAATGTAAGATAGTTTGGTGTAGGGAGGTAAACGGTCAAAACCAAGAATTTGGAAGTATAACACTTACGTTTATTGAATGGACACCTGTGAAAAATTTTATAAATGTAGAAGACTGATATTTTGAAATACAAACACTAGAAATTGTTCCTCCTTTTTTCGTCACCCTTTGCTTTTTACGACGACCGTTTCAGACTCAGTTTCCTTGGCAAGTGGCAATCCAAGAGGGAAACAGCATAGACTGCGGCGGAACGTACATTGGAGGCTGCTGGGTGCTCACTGCCGCGCACTGTGTCAGGTATCATCGGCGGGAGCGAGCAACGCGCTCCTTCAATAAGGCCAGAGGCAGACCACCGCTAAACACAAATACGCGATAATAATGCTTCCTTTTTCCTCTCCTGGGCAGTTAAAAAAAATGAAATCACGACACATTTTAAATGACTCGGATCAATTAGAAAACGAAGTTGAGAAATGCGCAATAAAATAATTTACACATCAATTTTTGTAAAGTCACTTTTTTGTGTTTGCTTCAGTTTTGTGCCCGTCTGCTCCCTTGTTGTACTTCACTTTAAGGCCTAAGCCAGATGCGTACAAAGTGAAGCTTTCTCTCTGGAATAAGAGGCTGCTACTGAACACGACGGACCTCGTGCCTGTCCAGAACATCATCATTCACCCTGGGTACAATCCCTCAACATATCAGAATGACATCGCCCTTATTGAGATGACAAAGCTACCTGCTCCTGACACGGGCTGTTTTAAAGAGAATCTCGCCGTGGCTCCCGCCTGCATACCTTGGTCCGAGTACCAGTTTCTGCCCGGAGACAGCTGCACCGTCTCTGGATGGGGACGTGTCGGAGGTACTTTTTCGACGCAAAGTCTTTGGAAGTATAACGTATGAATACTTCATTTGCCATTTCCACACCTTGACTATAACTAAATACATAGAATGTGTATGAATTAATACATTCTTCCATGTCCTGTGTTTTTGCAACATATGCATAAGATCTTGAGTTTATAGGTTGAGGTTTGTTTTTCTATCTGATGGTTCGCAGACGACAAAATAACGGACATGCTTAGATGGGCAAACATAGAAATCATAGGCAACTGCTCCGCGTTTTATGGGAAAAAGTACCTCCCGGGAATGGAATGTGCCGGTACGTAACGAGCCGCCACACATCTGCCTAACTATAAAGCGGGGTAGCTGCAGGAGGAGAAATCGGTGACCCTTCACTTTTCAGGTTCTCTGGATGGGAGTGTGGACAGTTGCCAGGGCGACTCTGGGGGCCCGCTGATTTGCGCGGACAGAAGGGGTGTGATGTACGTGTGGGGCGTCGTCAGCTGGGGCGAGAAGTGCGGGGTCGCCCGTCAACCTGGCGTCTACACCAAGGTGGCGCATTACTTCACCTGGATCGCCTCTCACGTCGGCAGGGAAGCCATAAGCAAGTATAACCTGTAGTCCACTCAGACCGAGCGCACGGGCCACGACGGGTTTTGCTCAAGAGTGAACGGAGATAGTCGTGCAGGCTGCATAAGAAGCGTTACCCAAAATGCATGTCTCCAGGCTGAAGCTCGGGAGAGTCTCATATGTGTACATCACCAGCTAATTTTGTTCAGTTAAAAATTATTAAAGAAATGTCTGGCACGGATGATAGTTTCACTGCGGAATGCTCTTCGAATGCAGCGCGAGAAGTCACTAGTCAAACTATTAACCGATAGGCCTAAGAATAACGTTGCTACATGTTTGCTGTAATTTCTATGTGCAAAAAAATTGTTTATTCGAAACCAATAAAAATCTTTAAGCAGAGCATTTATTTTTTTGTGTTTTGACATATTTAAGTTTGACATTGTGATAATTATTTTCATGTATTGTTTAAAACCACAGAACACTATGTAAGTGTATTTATTTATTTATTTATTTTGAAAACATCTCATGATGGTGGCACAGCGATGTGGTGGTTAGCACTGTCGCCGCGCACCTCCAGGCCTGGGGTTTGATTCCCGCCTTCGGTCTGTGTGTGGTGGAGTTTGCATATTCTCCCTCTGCTTGGTGGGTTTTCTCTGGGTTCTTTGGTTTCCTCCCACAGTCCAAACATGCAGATTAGGTTGATTGGTGTTGCCAAATTGCCTGTAGTGTATGTTTGGGTGTGTGTGCCCTGTGGTGGGTTGGCACCCTGCCCTGGGTGTCCCCTGCCCTGTGCCCTATGTGTTCTGGGATGGGCTCCAGGTTTCCCCGTGGCTCTTAACAGGATGAAGAAGAAGATGACTGACATATCATGACCCCCCCCCATCACTGCATAAACACACAAAATAGGAAAATCTGTGCATTGTATGTCTGGAGATTTAAAAACTACTGCCATGTATTATTATTTCCGTGTTTTGCTGCTTTACGATAACAAGAGCGGCAGGCAAATGATTCAAGATTACTCTAATCTAATCCATGCTATTGCATGACAGTAACACAATGGAATGTTGTACAGTGAGCAAGGGAACAGCCCTAGAAAGGTTGGACTGATTTCAGAGCAGTACCACGAGTCACCACAAAGGTGCAGTGCTGATCTTAGTGTCTGCATTATGATAATGAGACAGTACTTTTCGTGTCTTTCTTAAAATTACAGTTTCTTTAGTGTTTTACTGTGGTATCTTTTTAAATTGTGGTCTTCAAATTTATTTTTATAATAAAAATCCGTGCAGTTAATTGTACCGCACATACTGGACGTGCTCATGTGATTTTAACGTTAACTGCAGAGCAGCACACACACACACACACACACACACACACACAGACACACACACACACACACACACACACACACACACACACACGCTGCTTGTCTTGACCAGGAGCCTGTCACAGGCAGACACCAAAATGCAGGACACACCTAGAAAGGGTGTGAACTCACATGTTTCAAGCAGGTATTTACTTGTCACACACTGTCTGATATAAGGAAGTTGTTTAGTAGGAATCTAGAAGTTGCAGTCTTACGTGTCACCAAGCGATCAGGTAACTCATGGCTACCTCAGGGAAACAAGATATTCAAGGTAAGATTAATGCAGCACTAATGAAAGAAACATGATTGTATCGTGTTCCATCGTTGATTGCTTAACGGTTTTTTACTTTTGAAGAGCAAAGAGCTCTCCATTCGCTACAAAACAAGCCAGTTTTAAAACTTTGACCTTTATTATTATTATTATTATTATTGTTATTATTATTATTATTATTATTATTATTATTATTTTGCATAGCAGCCTTTACTAAAATTTTATCCCACACTGTTTAACAGGGTTGGGTTTACGCCGGCGCAAAGCTCTTTACGCCAGGACACGCGGCGTAACCTGGCAAAAATATAGTTTATGCAAGTTTACGCCACTTTGCTAATTTTTATTAAATTATAATTAATTACATTATTATTATTATAGTCATTAAATAATTATTAACCGTTAAAACCGGTTAATACCACCAGTCGGCATAAATCCTGCAACACTTCTGTTTAAATGTGATTTTGATAATACAGAGGTGTTTGTTGAGAAAATGATAATGAAATAATGTTGAAAATTAATTTATTTTCTTGTGGTATAAAACCACCTCTAAGTATGCTTTCCCAAGGTAAAGTTAAAACTACTAAATGTATGTAATGCTGGTCTTAATGTTACTTGTAGCTTTGGCATTAGATCCAGTACAGTAATCAGGGTGCATGGTGACTGCTGAGGGGGACAATTTGCTCCTTTCTAGCATTGGGGGGAGCTTGTCACCTGCTCCCCCCAAACAGTGTATAAATGCTGAGCACTTGGGGTCTTCATTTTGTATCTTCAATTTGTTAAACAAACTCTAATTTTTGTCAGGTTCTCCAACCAGCAAATCTGAACAACACAGTAAGCAGGCAGGTAAGGCTGTTATTTTTAATTATTTAATTTTTTCTTAGTTAAAGCGATGTGTAGTCAGAGGGTTTTGACTTTAAGAAAACCGTTTTAAGCTATCATTTCAGGTACACTTGGGTTATAGTTGCTAATGCTATATCTTTTCATTCTGTTTATCAAACAAACATGTTGTAGCCTTTGAGTCATAAACAAAATTGCTCATGTGAAACAGTGACTGTTTGTTTAAAAAAAAAAAAAAACTTGTTTCAGAGCATGGAAAAAACATCTGTGAAGCTGATGCTATCCAAAGACCGTAAGAGTTTTTGATTCAGTTTTCTATACCTAACTGCAGGTGCATGGTACTTCGTTCAACATTCAAAGCCATTACTTGCAAAACTAGAGAAATGTCATCACCCTGCATATTTAACTTACACGTATATGAGCTGTACTAATGTAGAGTTTTCACAGAGTCTTTGGACATACTGCTGAGAAACAGGAATCGCTTCTACTGGCAATAGAAAGAGGACACTGTAAATGTAATGGAAATGAGAAAGATGACTTTTTTCTTGTGAAAAGCCTGGACCCCTTGGAGGAGTATAACATGAATCACCAGAGGCGAGGACTGGCTCTCATTTTCAACCAGGAGCAGTTTCAGTGGAAGAACCCTCGCATTGGGAGTTCTGTTGACAAAAAAAACCTTATTGAAATGTAAAGGCCGCTTACGTTTATTTATTTCTTGTGATCAGAATAAGCATATACTGTTGTTTGTTATTGCTAAATCTGTTCAGAATAACCAAATCTATCCCTAGCCTTTTCTTTTTTGGAACGCAATGCTAAACCCATAAGGTGTAATTCAGAAGATAAGAATTATCCTAATAGTATGTGTAACTTAACGGATGGTTTCTTTCTTGTGTTTCAAGCTTGACTGAAATCTGTTCACTTTACATTTGTTTTCTCAAACCTGATTTTAAAAACCACAGGTTTCAAAAACTGAATTTTGATGTGCGTCCGTACGATAACCTTGAAAAGGAAGATGTTTTGGGGATCCTTGACGATGGTAAATTGGTATTTGCCGTATATGTAATATGCTACCAATGTGCAAACTTATGTACTGAATTTAAATAGCCGAGCAGTGTTTCTGTGGGCTAACTCCATTAATTACAATACAGCTGCTCACCTTTGAAAGTGCGTCTCATAAGATTTGTCGCAATGACGATATTTTAAGCTGCTAAAGACAATCATCCAGACGTCGACTGTTTTGTCTGCGTCTTCATGAGCCACGGAGAGGAAGACTACATTTTTGTAGCAGATGACAAGATCCCCATTGAGGACATCACTGACAAATTCAAAGGGAATAACTGCAGAAGCTTGGTGGGCAAGCCTAAAATCTTCATCATCCAGGTAAGAACTTCAGGCTGTCACCGGCCACCTGTGACATTCCTCTGATGACGTCACGCTTTACGTTAATAATGCACTAATGGTGTAAAGTATCTCCTACATTCAAACTTCAACAAAGCCTTTGTGTTTGAGTACTTGTTAAAAACACAATATTATTATGTGCTCAACTAACACAAGAACAGTTACAATAGTCATTTATTGAAAGTGTTTTCAGAACTTTGTAATGAGCTGGCAAGCTGATGTAGTCTTCTGCATTTCTTGCCCCTTGTTCTGCATGTACATATGATTTCCACATGTCACAGCGCCATCAGTTGGAATGAAACAGCACACTCAAAGAGTGGCAGAACACAACAGATATGTTCTTTTTTATGATAGGCGTGTCGTGGACAAATAGGGGACAATGCAGTAACTCCTATGGCTGCGGATGACAATGATCCCGAGACTAACAGAATCGAAATGGAGGATGGTGGTGTTTACACCCTTCCTGCTGGTGCCGACTTCCTCATGTGTTACTCTGTGGCCAAAGGTAAGTGATTAGGATCAGATCAACAAAGCCCTTAGTGCCTGTGTTAATAAAGTCTGTCTGCACTAAAAGTTAAACAACTACAAGACTTTGAATCTTTAATTGGAGTTTCCTCCAAAAACTCACAGCCTCGGGGTGAAAGGTGCTGTAGAGGGCTGAAAACCTAAAATGATTCTAAGGGACCCTCAAAATTTAGAACCTAGCATATCATTTTTTTTTTACATAATGGCCTTAAGTACTACAAAAAAACACCTAACATAATGTTTTTACGGGGCCCAAAATCTCTAGTAGCATATTTAGTCCTCAAGAAGAAGCAGTTATTGCAAATTTAGCTGTTTGTTTCTCCCGCAGGTTACTTTTCATTCCGTGACCCCACTAATGGCTCGTGGTACATCCAGGACCTGTGTGAGGTGCTTAAACGACACGGGCAGTCTCTGGAGATCACCGAGCTGCTCACGCTGGTCAACAGGAAGGTGTCGATGCGAATCGTAAACAGTTTAAACCGCAGCCTAAACAACAAAAAGCAGGTTCCATGCTTCTCTTCAATGCTGACCAAAAAGCTCTACTTCAGGGCCAAGAAACAATAGTGTCCTGTCTTTATGTGCCCTTTTCAGTTATTTCACTTCAAACATCTAATTCTTATTGCATAAATTTGATTGTACTGCTTAATAACTTGATTTTCATTAAAAATTTGTAGAATCCATTTTTTGTAAGAATACTGCATGGGATTCACTTTTGAAAGTATAAACAGTAGATTGGAAAGAAGGAATTGTATCCAAATATACACTACACTGAATTTATAGTTTTTTTATTGTCCAGTTAAAATCAATGAATACAACCACTTTAACCTGAAAGATCAATGGCTGTGCAAAAATCCAGGATAAAGAGCAGTGAAATTCCATTTGTGTGTTTCAACATGTTAGCTCCCCTGGTGCCACGTGTGGCTGCCCACTGCGGCTGCCCACTGCGGTTGCTTACGTGCGGCTTCCCACTGCGGCTGCTCACATGCGGCTGCCCACTGCGGCTGCTCATGTGCAGCAGCCCACTGCGGCTGCTCACGTGTGACTGCCCACTG
>JABJVR010006179.1:0-17268 GCA_025773905.1 Chitala chitala | reverse complement strand
CGGCTGCTCACGTGTGGCTGCCCACTGCGGCTGCTCACGTGTGGCTGCCCACGGTGGCTGCCCAATGAGGCTGCTCACGTGTGACTGCCCACTGCGGCTGCTCACGTGTGGCTGCCCACTGCGGCTGCTCACGTGTGGCTGCCCACGGTGGCTGCCCAATGAGGCTGCTCATGTGTGGCTGCCCACTGCAGCTGCCGACTGAGGCTGCTCACGTGTGGCTGCCCACTGCTCCCCCCAGGGGTGATGGGTTGAATGTAGTGGACAAATTTCATCGTAACATCTACGTATAACATGTGTACTCAATGACAATAAAAGGCTGATTCTTCTTGTTCTTGTGCCTTTCATCACACGGCCACCTTCAAAATGTCTAACACCAACACTGGGCTGTATGATGACACAAAAGGACTACAGAAGGGGAAAAAAAGAAAAATATGACAAAAGTATATAAAATACATAAAATTTCTTGAAAAAGGAAAGAAAATGTCTTAGAAAAGAAAAAGAAAGAAAAGAAATATTCTTAGAAAGCCTGTGTGGATCCAAGTGACACTTCCATGGAACTGTAACATTACACAGAACACAGACGGGTACAGTAATTTGTCACGTGATTAACAGTAAAATCCAGAGGCAGGCGCTGCTATCTGTGACTCATACTCCACACAGATGTCTGTAAACCACCAAATCCTCTCAATTTAGGCATATACACAATGTCAAACTTGACTTCAAGGTAACAACACTGCACCCACCCTAAGGATCATCCAGACATCTTGGAGAACATCACGTGTGATGCAATGATTATTAAAAATTTTAAGTATCCTTGAACTAGGATAAATTGGAGGTGTCGGGCATGTGGCCAGCATAGGTTGACTACGTTAATCAAAGTTTATGTTACTCATAATTAAAGTGACTAAAATGATGCAAAGATTTGTCATATACTTTACAAACCTTCCACCTCTCTATCCACTTAATAAAGAATTGTATCTTTGCCTTCTATGTCACGCGGAAGTGTTACATAATTGATACACATCTTGACAAGCGTTGCTAAAGATAATTTACTAAGTGCTGACCTGAGTCTCTGAGGTGGGTTGGCGCCCCGCCCTGGGTGCCCCCTGCCCTGCGCCCTATGTGCTCTGGGATGGGCTCCAGGCTTCCCCGCGACCCTCACCAGGAATAAGCGGTTAGGATAATGGATGGATGGATGATCTGAGTCTTGTCCAATCAGGTTTCAGTGGGAGGCGGGAACTTCCGTGTTCTAAATTCGAAACTTGGAAAAATTAGGTGCTTTATTGTGACTGTCTGTTGAAAGTGTTTGCGGGTGACATGGCTAACTCAGGGAAACAAGATGTTCAGGGTAAGATTGATGTATCATTCTCGGCGCAAGTGTATTTAACGCGTCAGATCTTTAATTTTGCGTAGACATGTTTGCGCGTTCGTTTGTTCCTTGCTATGTATGTGATCACAAGTGATTTTACTGTATGGTGTACTTTTGTGAAATGCAAACGTAAGAAGTACAGTAAACTGCGCATACGTGACCGAGCGATTGTTTCCGATATAGCCAAAGATCCTAATTAACCGAAAACTTTTTTTCCCTTCTTTTGTGATGTATGTGATCTGCTAGGTATTTTATTTTCTGCGGTACTTCACTTCGTGTTGTTAAACTGCAAAATGAGTGCATGAAGTAACTCGTTTTTTAAAATTGCAGTGCCTGTTCTTTCTAAAAGGTTTTTCAGCACGAAAACGATAATGAAATGTATACGTAACACAATGACCCAAATGTACACATAACTGGGACTTCTGTATTGTCGACATGTCGGTTCTTGTAAACTGCTGGAAGCTGACGTCAGTGGAATAAACATGAATTTACGAGTCATTTTATTTGCCGCGATCAATAGGTGTTAAGTTACTAAAAGAAGTTAATAGTTTCACGTAAATCTGCTTTTCAGCAATGTGTATTATTCAGTGGGAATCAGAACATATTCCTAACATATTATTTCAATTCGTGTTGTTCCCAGATTTTTATATGTATAAATATTTTTTAAGTGTGTATACTTTATACTATAGACCAATACTTTGGGTTGTAGTATACTACTGGAGTTGTAGTAATATCCAGTGGAATACTGTATAATGGAATTATAGGAACTGTCATTGATTCGTTCTGCATGTCCAAACTCCAGTCATAGGCTTTTAAATACGCGAAAAAGTACTTTCGGCCTTTCTGATTAGCGACTTTCCAATTAATTTTTCTGCTCATGTGAGCAAGCGCGTTTGATTCCTTGTGAAGTGGACCATCGGTTTCAGGGCTGTCATGGCGACCACGTTTTTTCTTTGAACATTTCACGGCAAGTTCAGCAATGTTACTTTTTTCAGATTTTGCGGAATGTGGTTTTCATAACGCGGAAGTGTTGTTTGCGCAAACGTAATATTTCGTAAAGTGATAAACCATATCTAAGGATGCCAAATTAACCTGCAAAAAATGTGTGGAGTGTTCGTTGTAATGCATGTATACAATACATTTTTATTATGTGGAAGAGGTTTGTGTGAAAATGTAAAATGTTTATCTTACATTTTGCTCTCAGGACTTGGTTTTTATCAGTCGCTGTTTCAGTCTAACTTTGTCTCCTATACAGGCAAGATTGAACCGGACAGTAAACAGGCAGGTAAGACTAGAGTAATTCAAACTGTACTTTTTTACAGGGGAAAAAAACTGCATGTTCAGAGATCTTATTTTAAGGTGTATAGACCTGTGTTGCTGTATAGAAATGTATATTAGAGAACACCAGTACTTTTCATTGTCCTAAACAGAAGTGTTTTGCTGTGTGTGTGTGTTTGTGTGTGTGTGTGTTTCTCTAATCCATCATCGGGAAACAGCAACATAGGCTTTTAGTCATGTAGAAAGGAGATAATGATGAACAATGTCTGTTTAAATCTACTGAAAAATGTTTTTTAATTTCAGTTCCTGATGAAAGCATCACAGAAACCGATGCTGTCCCGGGAGGGTAAGCGTGTTTTGGATTCAGTCTTCTGTATGTAATTACAGATGTAAGGATGCATGCAGTTAATCAAAAATTTCAATACTCAACCACATATAGAATAAGTGGCTAATGGGAGGGAAAGAAGTTTAACTTTTGTTTTTATCTGAACTTTGTGCATTTTGCATACAGCGTTGTAATAACATGGTGATGTTTTCTCACCAATTTTGTAAGGGTGGTGTAACAGATGTGGAAGTGTTATGGTGATAATCCCCCCATAATCAGGACAAGAGTGCGATTAGTACCCAAGGGAGGGACTCTGGTTTTTAACTCAACTCTGTGCAGGCTGTGAGGTCGAGAGTTCAAGCCCTGGTCACCGCTGTAACGTCAGTCAAGAAGGATCATGTAATGGAAATGGCAGTAGAAAGAGGATGTTTTGCATCTGTGGGTCATAAGAACTATGCATCCATTTTCTTCTAATAAGATTTTGCACCCTGGACCAATCAGAGGAGTATAAAATGAATCACAAGAGGCGAGGGCTGGCACTCATCTTCAACCAGGAGCGGTTCTACTGGCAGCTGCAAATGAACGACCGCAACGGAACACGCGTCGACAGAGACAGCCTCGAGAGAAGGTTCAGACTGTTTCTCTCGTTCCACTCCTACCTTTGCTGTTTAGTATGGAGAGGAGCAGCTTGCATTTGGTGTAATGTCATCAGCTGTTATTGAAGCAGAGGGGAAAAATATAGGTGGAGCTGCTCGCTATGATGACGTGCTGGCCAGCATGTTGGTTGGTATCGGTAAGCCATTAAAAATTTCAGAGAACTGCACAGATGAACTCATAGAAGGGCTGGTTCTGTATAGCTGTTAGTACCTGTGTGCTACAAGCCATGAAGTGTGTGGTTCAGTAGCAAAGGTGAAGTCATTATTGTCTGGAGTTTTATTGGCATCTTGTGTAATTTTTTTTTTCTATTTATGTTAATAATTAGCTCCTCAAAGCTTTGAGATAAAATGCACAGAAATTAATTGCAAGATTTACTCTATTCCCAGCAAACACAAAACGTTCACATAACGTTAGCGAATCATTTAGGGAACGTTAGGAATGTTCCGCTAACGTTATTTGAACGTTTTGCGTTTGCTGGGTTATAGAACTGTTTTTTTTTTTTTTTTTTTATATTTAACTAATATTAAACGTCTTTTTATATTTATGCAAATGTTTTCTTCTTAATTTGATGCTTAACATTTTTTCTTTTTTCTTCCAAAACAACCATAATTTTAAAATTACAGGTTTAAAGAACTGAATTTTGAGGTGAGAGTGTATGATGACCTCAAGACAAAAGAGGTTCTGAGCAAAATTGACGAAGGTAAATTGGTGTCATTATTTTTGCTGCACGTCACAGTTTGGGCGTATATTAAATTTATCTGGTTCAGAATGTGACTTGCAGTTAATTGTGCATAATACGAATCATTTGTGAAAAATCCGCTATTCCAGGTTCTAGTGAAATACTTGATGCACCAAATAGATCTTTAAAATAATTTTTGTTGACTTTAAAGCTGTTTTATCATTAAAAACAGTTTTTAAAAGCATTTTCTGCTGTGTCAATGGACTTTAAAACCCTCAGCCGCCAGTGCCAGCCACGTAGATGCAGACTGTTTCGTCTGTGTATTCCTGAGCCACGGGAAGAATGACCATCTCTATGCATACGACGGTATAATCCCCATTCGGGACATCACAGACAAATTCAAAGGGGACGTGTGTCGAAGCTTGGTGGGCAAGCCTAAAATCTTCGTCATCCAGGTAACAACAATGGGCTGTCACTAGCAGTGACTCTCCACCAGTGATGTCACATGTTATGTGCATATGTTAGTATGGGAAAGCAACCAGTAATGTCATGTGATCTCTTAGATTCAGACATTAACACAGCCTTTTTGTTTGAATAAATTAAATGCCCTTGTGTCAACATGCGTTGCTTGAAGGTTTTTAATGAATAGTATTGTTGTCATAGGCTTGTCGCGGTGACAAGCACGATAACCCGGTGACCCCTATGGATGCAGTGGACAATGCAGTCGATGCCAACCAGACGGTGGTAGATGCTGCTGTTTTGTACACCCTTCCTGCTGGTGCTGACTTCCTCATGTGTTACTCTGTGGCTGAAGGTAAGTGACTTGGACCACAGAAATGTTCCATCAGAACTGTTACCAATGAATTTTGAGCTAAGGATGGGAACAGGTATGAATGTTCTAGCAGAACATTTGTATGAATGTTGTAGCTGAACATTCTGTTTAAACCTTTAAGGAAGCTCTTAGGTTTCCCTTAAACCCCAGAGTATGTCTCCTTCAGCACAAGACATTTAATGCAGAATTTGCTCTTCTCGCTCTCCCAAAAGGGTATTACTCGCATCGGGACATTTTAAACGGCTCCTGGTACATCCGGGACCTGTGTGAGGTGCTTAAAGAACACGGGCAGTCTCTGGAGATCACCGAGATGCTTACGCTGGTCAACCGGAAGGTGTCCATGCGCAGAGTGATGAACAGTTTGGACCGCAGCTCAGTCGGCAAGAAGCAGGTTCCATGCTTCGCCTCAATGTTGACTAAGAAACTCTACTTCAGGGCCAAGACTTTCTGACCTCTCTCTTTACAGTAAGCTGCTTAAATGACAGATCCTTTTCTCTGTTCAGTTGACAGATGTTGCTTGTTTTGGGCAAAAAGATGGCTTTATTTTATTAATTTTTTATTTTAAAATTGGTTATAATGTGTATGAAGTATTAATCAGTTTAATTAGCATATTGTATGAAGTGGACATTGGAATATAATGGGAGCTTTCAGTGATTACCTTCAGAAAACCCTTTGTTGTGTCAATGATTAATATTCTCTGTTATTCCAGTTGATCCGGGGACATACCTGTGTTGGTAATATGAGCCACTGTCTGTTGGAGGAAAATTCCTGGGTAAACAGTGGAGTCGTAACCTGCCAGACCTGAATTTCCATGTACACAAAGAAAGAACCATTGTGTACATGGTTTGAAGCATTTCTTTTGACTTTTGACTTGCAAAAAAAAAGCATAGACATTTTTAGGGAATCGTGCCTGAGTTATGCAAAACACAATTTTTACATGTAAAATATTTTAAATATTTTACTGTGTAGTCATTGCTGCAGAGTCTGTTCTGGGCTCATACTTCATTGGTTGTTGGATTATAACATTGTACTTAAAAGGGAATTATGGTTCTTTAAATGGTTCTTTTCTGTTCAGATTAAGAGAAATTAATTATTCTAGTATCAAGCAAGTGATATTATGTCTTCTGTATCTAACGAGCAGTTGTAATAGTGAATGACACTAGTACGAAATCATTTTCAATTCACAACTGGCTGTTTTTCTGCATTTTTACAATTCCTTTACTGTGAACATACTGAATGCTTCATATTTCAAGGCTATATAAGGACCTTTTTCTGCAGCTAAAGACAAACAGTAGAGAAGTGGTGGAGATTTTTTTGAATATGAAACTTGGTCTGTGTAATTGGTGAGATGTTCTTTTAGGGTTTAGTAATTCTTGTATTATGGGATATTTTGTGTGTGTTTGTAGCTGGGCATCATAATGTTAGTATGGGAAAAGTTTGATCATCTCTGTCGATTGCCTGTAAGGTCTTTATATATATCTGGGAAGGTGCAAATCACAATATGGATTTGTATTTTTGCCCAATTTAAAATAAAATGGGGGGGGAAAAAATCTTGGGCAGTTAAATTTTGTGTGTGTGTTTGTGTGTCCCAGTTGTGCGTTTGGACATTAAACACTGTGTTCAGGCGAAGAGGGCACCACTGCTGGCAGGACTGTGGTGACACCGGCAGGACGAGCCCCTCAAGTTACACTGTGTTCAGGCGTACAGGGCACCACTGCTGGCAGGACTGTGGTGACACCGGCAGGACGAGCCCCTCAAGTTACACTGTGTTCAGGCGTAGAGGGCACCACTGCTGGCAGGACTGTGGTGACACAGCAGCAGGGGGAGCCCCTCAGGTTACACTGTGTTCAGGCGTACAGGGCACCACTGCTGGCAGGACTGTGGTGACACAGCAGCAGGGGGAGCCCCTCAGGTTACACTGTATTCAGGCGTAGAGGGCACCACTAGGGCGTGTATGGAAGGCGGCGGTAAAGAGCAGGAACGGGTTTCGGAAGCCACACAAGGGAGAGAGGACAACAGACAGGTTAGTATACAAACGCTCAGTAAGGCACATAAAGGCTCAGTAGTTCGCACTGGGTTGCTGTGAGTGTACGGTTTTTAACAATGCTGCTTTAACTAAGCAGGGCTGGTAGCTGCTAATGGCGGGGCTTGACACCAGGTCCACTTTCAGTTTATCTTGCATAGTAGCATCTTTCACATTCATAACATACCTGCCCCAAGGTGCTTAATGCAGGTTACTAAAAATAAAAATGTGTAAGAGGAGGAAGCCCAAATCCTCTGGGTGTGGAGTTCAGTGTTGGCTGAATGTAAATAATGGGATTGTTTTACAGTTGCAATAAAAGATATACAAAAGATTTAGATATATAATGTAAAAAATATCATGTTGAGGTCCTGACCAAGTGCAAATCCCCCATTTGTGTTATGATTTCTTTCACTGAATGAGGGAAGCTTTTGCGTGGCCGTCTGGCACAAGTTGTTAAAACTGGGTTAAAGGCAGTAAACCAGTCACTAACAGCTGCTCTTAACGCCGTTCATCTGTCACTCACACAGTGATGCCCTTTGAAACTGTTTTCTATATATTATTAGGTCAGTTACAGTTGCAAAATCCTGTTTCCTTATGTTAGACTGCATTAAATTAAGTTTCACGGCTTTTTAAGGAGCTTTTTTTTTTTTTTTTTTTTTTTTAATGTTGCACTGATTTTTACAGCAAATCAGTTCTATATAAGGACATAATGAACTCTTCAGTCCTTTAAGCCTGCTGAGAGTCAAAATTATTTCAAAAGTGTCTTTATGTTCAGTAAACATGCAAAATGCTTATTTACTCTTTAGTGGTTTACACGTCCCTGTGATAGGTTGGCACCCCATCCAAGGTGTCCCCCACCTTGTGCCATTAGCATCCTGGGATAGGCTCCAGGCCCCCCACAGCCCTACACCGGATAAGCAGCATGTAAAATGGATAGATGATTTACACCTCTTTGAAAACAAAGATATGATGTTGTACATATAACGAATGGAATTATAACACAGATTCGTCTTCCAGTATCAGCTCTGGTTGTTAAATTTTCATATACTTTCTGAAATGCTGTACAAATTACCTAATGCACTGTACATTCACTGTTACAGAAATAAATCATGGTAAGACTTGAGCAAGCAAGTACCGGCAATATGTGTTGTACTGCAATATTGTGCAGTCAACTGGGAGGAAGGTGGCACCTCAGCACTGCATTTCTTTTTTTGAATGGAGGTGCAGATTCTGAAGACTGAATTTAATTTCCTTGTAAGGTCTCATCTCTAAGATCTCATAAAAATATAGGTATTTGAATAAAGTATAGAATATTGAATACTTGTGGTTGAATTTTTCGTCGTTTACTTAGCATAGTACTCACTAACACATTACTTCGTGGAAAGCTTGGCTGGTGATGTACAGTTAACTTTGCGTAATTCCATTTTGTCTGTCCTAAGTGCTACAGTTAAATAATAGAATGTCTAACAGCATGTTGAGCGATAAGAATTTGATTAAGAAACAAATAGTCTAGGAAAATTATATACTGCAAGTATTTTTATTCTGTAATTATTATTGCACAATATGTGCTGTTATTAGGATATTGCAGATGTACTTGATATTAGTATTGTGTTAAAACTACTACGCTGATTTAACATGACAGAAACTACATCTATTCGAAATCTTAATAGTTGGCTGAAGAAACATTCAATTCCGTTTTTATTTTTAAAGTACATAGATTTTTATTATTAAACGAAGTATTGCTCTTCGTAACATTAATATTGTACTGTTAGTTACGTAACTCGTTAAGAATCGGAATAAACTCTTTAACGTAAGAATCTCGCAGGGACCTCTGGTGGCCAAATCTGATATTTTTTCCCCAGTCTCGTTTTTACTCACTATACTGTACTTTAGTACATTCATTCAGTTTTCCGTAAAGATTTCTACCAAAGGATAGAGCCTGGATTCTCAGTCATGATCCTGGAGGGCCTCAGAGGGTACAGATTTTCAGAGGGTACAGATCATTTGCATCTACTCGCGCTTAGTTGTCTTAATTTATTGAGAGAAAATAAGAACTACAAAGAAGAAAGATAAAATGAAGTCACTCGTTCTTTAAAACCTGTAACAATAGATGTAACACATTAACTGTCTCTCTAACTACAGAATAAGAGCAGACAATGTCTGGATAATTAGGCATGGAGTTTCATTCAAACCAGTTTATGTTAATTGTTTTCAATATGTAATAATTAATAAACAACAACAGTTGCCAATGACAAGGAACGCTTAATCACCAGCAGTGACTTAAGATATTACTAAAAAGAAATGAAATTAAAGATTACCAACAGCATAACCTAGAAATTAAGAAACAATTGCAGTAAGTCTTTTGTCGTGCGTTTAACATTCTTATTAAAAACGAATAGTTTTGAGAATTTCTAGACCGACACAGTGATCACAGAAAAAAAGTTAATAATTTGAAATTGAGATTAAAATTCAACTGAATGCGGGCATTGTCTGAAAGAAAAATCTGTACCAACTGGGTCTTTCATAGACGGTGACTGAGATCCCCTGATCTAGACACTTAATGTAATGTCATTTTTTTAAACAGCGTGAGCAAAGAGTTTACTGGCGGTAATATTTAATTTTATTTTCCTAACAACAAACCTAACGACTTCTACTTAATTAGCCAAACTATCCGTCTGCAGATATCTGATAGACACTTCACCGCTTTCCATCTGTTTCTTCATAAATGTTAAGTATTTATAATAACATAGGGAATTAAACAAGAAAATAGTGATCTCACGTCGACTGTTTCTTTTAATCTTCTGATTATATATAATTATACTCGAGTGCCTGTAATTAATATTAGAAGTTCAGAGAGCCCTTCAGGGAAAACTACGTGTAACGGCCTAAAGGGAATACTCCTACATATAGTGTATACGTTTGCAGGTATAAAATTGGTTTGCAATGCTTTACCTAAGTCTCAGAAGGCCTGGAAATTGAATTCCTTTATAAACCGCTTATTTAAAATCATGTCATAAATCTGTATACAGTAGATTGTCAATTGGCGGGACGCTCCGGTACATAACACTTACTGGGTCTAGCACGTCGTCTTCCTCAGTGCTTGAAGTGGTAAAACACTCATACCAGTACGAAAGACACGTGCACGAGTCCAGGCCCACTTCAAGCACTGCTTTCATTTCATTTTCAGATTTGGAGGCACTGAGTCAAGGAATGTTTTGTTGTCTTCTTTTGGAAGCACAAAAACGTTTTATGGACTGTAGTAAAAATACTCTATTTTTTGTAAGATATTTAAACAATGAAGGAAAAAGTAGCGTTTTTTTTTTTTTTACAAGTGAGAAAGGCGGCCAGTCATTAGTGGTGTACCATCTGCCCGGCAAAATAGGACACAAGAAATTACACACTCAGAACAACTTCACTAACAGTCTTCTGTGCCATTTAATGATCTCCTAATGATAATCCCTATGCCAACATCGGCAAACTCAAAGTCACGCATGTAGTCACACACACGCATGCACGCACACACGCACGTGTGGGTGCACGGACGCGAACGCGCGCGCAAACCGACACACGCTAACACATAAATCCTAATTAAATCAAAAGATTGACTGAGGTAGAACATCAAAGGATGCAAGTTTATGTGATGAGTCAAATTCTTATTAATTAGGCAGAGCAGGACAGGAACAGGGAGACCAGGGAAGAGAAGCACAATGAGAGTGCGGAGGGGAAAATTGAGAGATGTCAAGCTAAAGCAGATGCGTGGGGAGGGTGGGGGGCTGAAAAGCGAAGGAGGGCAGAGCACGTTCTTTGAAGTTAAGGACGGGGATTGGGATGGAGGTAATTGTGTTTGACTGGATGCGGTGATGAAGAGAGCCGCAGAACCAAGCCGAGGATTCCTGTAACGAACACGTCTTACCCCCCGCTGTTCCTGCTCACAGCTCACAAGCTTATAATTGACCAGCTCCCACTCCCAGCGCTCTTTGTTATTATTTATTAATTATTCATTTCTAAATAATTTACACCGCAGAAAATTGCGCGTGGCGGCTTTCTGGACGGGGCAGCAACATCTGGGTGTGCACTCGTGCCGATGTAATCCCAGCTACGTCAAAACCTATGACATTCAAACTGAATTTCTGGCTCTACATATAAATGGCGAAACGTCAGTTACACAGCACTCGAGAAAATAATAATACGTGAAACAAAAAGTCCCCAGATGACAACCATTATTTCACTGCGAATTTAAACTGAAAATATGAGTCATCTCAATATTAAATGTTTTAATTAATTCTTTACATAGACCTTTGACCAACATAAAAAAAACGCGACAGTCTTATATATCTATATGATGCTACAATAAATATAAATACATTGAACAACTAACTAAACAGAAATTGTTTATTAAAATCGGCTGCTCAGCAACCTCATACGGATATAATATTATTGTTGCAACGATAGGTCGTTTAAAATCTGAGAAGGCAATTCAGACAATATCCCAACATTTGTAAGAAAAAATATAATGGTATTTTCGAAGAACGGAAGTGAGATGAAAAAGCTCGATGTACGGATACATAATTCAGTCCCCTTCATTAAGATAAATTGTTTAAGAAATC
Organism: Chitala chitala; assembly: GCA_025773905.1. Classification (NCBI taxonomy): domain Eukaryota; kingdom Metazoa; phylum Chordata; class Actinopteri; order Osteoglossiformes; family Notopteridae; genus Chitala; species Chitala chitala. Next base: position 5,498 of record JABJVR010006179.1, on the reverse strand, counting down.
ATTTCTTCAACATAACGTCATGCGCTCAAATAATTCCAGATTAAATCCGTTAAATGCTACTAATTAGATGGTTAGATCAGATGATATATCAGGTCGTATATGTTTACGCCTCAGAAGAATGACTAAAGCTAATACATTATTGGCTGCCATTTGCAACAGACTTTATAGGAACGTGGCGACACATTCAAAGCGCGAGGAATGGATTTTACTCCCAGGGTAGAGTCCCCCATCCAAAATTCATCAACAATGACTTTTATGGTACCGTGCATCATCAAAGGACATTATACATGACAGAGCTGCCGAACTCATTTTTAAAGTGCTTATAGCCTAACTGAAAACGTGTAACCCTTTTTTGCCAGACGACGCCTGACTTTGAAATGCCATGCTTCAATGGGTTAATAACAACAACAAAAAGTTCTTTATGTAGGTTTATTAATGAATACAATTAAGTCCTCTTTCTAAAAAGGCAAAAAATATGTACTTCTACGAATCTAGTACTTAGTTTTGTGATTTTTTTCTTGCGTAAAACATAGTAAGAGGAAAATGTGAACAAGTTGGTCGAATGTGTCTATTAAAATGAGTTAAGTATATTTATATTTGTACAAAAGGAGAAGTCCAAGACAACCAATTAACATTTCAAATTTCCCTCAGTCTATTGTGGGTTTCCTTTCTCTTGTCCGATCCCTACAAATGCTGTTGCGTAAAGTTCCTCTAGGTGGCAGTACAATCCAACCGCAGTCAATGTACGAAATGGCCAGTTTCCCATTTTCGTTTTGCTTCATATTGACCTGAATAATCACGATTTTCTGTGTTGCTGTTCGCCGTCTTTGCTGCCAGCTGTTATTTAAAACGCGGAAGTCCTTATATATGTAATTATTAATGTAGCTGCGCGTCTTAAAGTGACCTACTGGACTTTTTCTGTTAAAACAAGCAAGAGCCACAAACTACTATGCAATTCGTTGTCAGCACTAGCACTGAATGTGTCAAGTTGGTCACAATATTATAATATACGCTGCAGAACACACAAAATGGTTTTGATGGGACAAATGTATACAACTTCGATGTAATGATGAAATAAATTCAATGTAAATGTTACTCTGACACCGAAAATAAAAAGTAATGTGAAGTAAGAACAGATATACTAATAAATTAGTCTTTCAGCTATTGCGAGTGCAACCAGGGCTTTTATCTCCTCGCCTCTTTTAGGTTGAAACTTCATTAAGAAGTCGCTTGAGTACAGCTTCTGATGGCGCGCGCGCGCACTTTGACAGTCGCGTCGAACTTGCGCGAGTGGAGATGGCAACTGAGTATCGACGGCCGGTTTCCATCCTCTTCCCCACCGACGGAGAGCAGGGACGCCTCAGCAGAGGTTTCTAAGAGAAGATCCAAACTCAAGGAGGGTGTTTGAACCCTGCACAGTGGGAGGGTTCTGATGCACAAGATGGTGAATAATTGAACAAAGCGAGCGCCAGCCTTGTGAGAGTCTCTGGCTTTTCTGCGCTCCTCCTTTGAAAGAAGAAGCAACTTTGTGGAAGTTTCCTCCCAGCTTGGTGCCAGTGAAGGCGCCATGATGAGCCTGGTCAGAATGGGCGGCATGCCTGGAGGGCAGCTTCAGCGAACTTCGAAGCTGACGTAGTGCTAAGAGGTTTGCGTCTTTGTTGCTAAGAACAGCGTGACCCAGCTAGTTGCAGCAGTGTGCACCTAACACATCACCCCTGCATTTTCAACAATGAAATGATGGACATCGGAGCCTTTGCTGGATTGCTGTCGTCAGTCTATATTGCTCACTGAACATTAGCAGTATATAACATGCAGAGCAAAGCTCCAGGTCTCTCAGAAGAATCACGCTAACTTCTGAAGCTGTCTCCCGAGCTCTGAGCTTATTGAAATCGTGTTTCATTAGAGCTGTCAATTATTACCAGTTATGCCACAGAGACAGGAGGTGCCCTTGGGGCTCAATCAATAGGGACTTCCAGAGGAATGTTCCATCGGACAAATAATGGAAAAAAATAAAAAGCTCCCAGGCTTTAAGATCATTTTGATGTTTATTTATTCAAAAGTATACAAAGAATTATTCTCTTATATATGGAGATTTGTTTCTGTTAAGTATTTCTGAAAATCCTCTAGTTCACTTGCACCCCTTAGTTCAGACTTCACCAAACAGTCCTAAAAAATGCAAGTAAATAAATAACGATGTAAATAATTAACAACAAATGAAACATAAAAATCTTTTAGAAATATTATTCTGCTGTTTAAAACTTGTATTCTGCATGTAAGCTTTCTTATTTAGGGTCACTATTCCATCTTGTGAATTGTTATTCCAAAATTATTTTGATTTCTGTTCTTTGGACTGTGTTGAAAAGTCTAGCTGTGTTATGTCATTATAAGGTCCAAGACACCCGATAATGTACGATACTATCTGGGGGGAAAAAAAAATCTTCATGAAGTCTTGCTGGCCTTTACATTTGATGGCAGAACTTAACAGAAAACGTTGCCTAGGAATGCAACAATTCTGCCAAAGTCTCCTACAGGAAGAACCAGAGGGCGCACACCAGGTAGGAAAACACCTGGATCCCCCCTCCCGCTGTATTTGCACGCTTGGTATAAACTGTACAGAAGATGAAAGAGAAAAACGCATTGGAGACACAATGAGGCCACAGTAGTTCCTTTGAGCCGTGTCCAACGGGGTCCCCGCCACGAACCCGGCTCCTAGCCATCCTGCAGAGACTCCAGCTCCACAGTGGAGGCCCTGCCCTTTTCCGGCCACTGTCGGCGCCCTTCCTCTGTCCCCTCCACTGCGGAGTTTTTAGGCAGAGATGAAGCTGCAGAACTACAGGACCTCCCAGAAAATGTTTCCTACTCTTTATAATTTAATCAACAACCAAAACGCTTTGCAATCTAACAGCCTTTCTCTGAGGTCACCAGCAGGCTGCTATCAGTATTTTCCATGAAAAATACCATAGAGCGCCCCTAGATATCACTCTTCAAAGAAAACTGACATTCGCTTTTATAATAATTTATATACTTATAATTTACGTAATTATTATAATTATACAGTCCCCTTTGTGTACAGGGCTGCTGGTAGTACACTTCAACTGCCCTGAGGATCACGTATGACATATCTCTCTGGGAATACAGGAACTAAAGCTCATGAATTCCAACATTGTCCTCCCGGTCTCGGCTCTACTCTGCCACACACAACACAGCAAGTGACAATTGACAATTCATTTCAGTCAGTCACAGTGGTCCACAGATCAGAGCGAAGCAAGTGGACACATGATTAAGGAATGTGATTGTTACAGGCTACCAGGGGTGGTATTCTGAGAGTTGTCTTTCCTGGAACTTTGCCTTACAGTTTACAGTCTCTTTTTCATCTGTCTTAATAGCAGTGGACAGCACTACATTTTACATTTTAGTCATTTGGCAGACGCTTTTATTCAAAGCAACTTACATTTCACGTATGGGTTACAATGAGCTAGCACTGGGTGTCTTGCTCAAGGACACATCTGGTGACTGTGCTGGGATTTGAACCAGGAAACTTCTGCATCCCAGTCTGATGTTCCACGCAGGCACTAGACTGAGGCAAGGTGGGAGGAGAAGGCAAGAGAGGCATTACCGTGTGGTTACAGGTGAGAGCTCTTGGTAAAACACTAGGAAATGTCATTCAATACATTTCTTTCTTTGACCATTTGCATAGAGAATCCTTTTCCTCTTGACTGATCATTGTTTCCTGATTTATTTCCCTTTGTGGTTCACTCTCTACATGGAAGAATTAAAGATTTCTCCAATTTAGTGAATGATTTATTTCATTGCAGATAATTTGTCAGCCATGATTTAAAAAATAAACAGAAACACCACAAGCAAAATGGTAGCATTAATGCAGAACCTGTTGGTCTTAGATTTACAACCAAAACTGGTTCAAACAATTCAGTGATAAGAGGAACAAATTAAGAGCATTAAGACAAAATAATTTTCATACATAGCTACACGTTTTTCTGACTTCAGATTGCTGGCTGCTTGTCAGTACTAGCAGTCAGCTAGACATCGCCCAGTTCTTACAACAGCAAGACTTAAATATGTCTAAAAACACTATTTAATCCTTGACGTGTACTTGTGGTCTGTTGCCTAAATCCCAGCAGTTGATTCCAATGTATGGCTTTTTGTAAAAAGTGCCTGGGGGAAATGGAAAGTACCTTTTTAAAGTAATTTGAGTTATTTATTGTGGTCAAAGTGACTGGAAATAAAAGAAAGTGATATTTTGTTGTCAGTCTGTTGTGTGTGCCAACATTAATCAAGGCTGAAGCTCTTTTTTTTTGTTAATCTGTATAAGAGCGAATGGGGGGGCTAAGCATTATAGTAACTGAGCTTGTATTGCGAAACAGTCGCGCGACAAAGAAAAATAACGCACGCGCTGGTATAAGCCACTGTTCTGTAGTGGCAAACCCTTTAGCATTTTGTGTAGCTGTCCAAAATACATGACATACTATCTCTGACTAGTGATGGCACACTGCGTGAAGGCAAAAGTAGAAGGGCTACAACGTGCCAGCAGGCTTTTGATTCGTCGTTAAGAAACGTTAAATGTTGCATTGCTAAATCGCAAAACGTCCCTTTCACTGGAACAGTTAGCAGCGCACTGCATTGCATGCACGACACGGCACAGGTGAAATAAAATTTCTGAGTGACTCGACTTTCATGTCACCCATAATCTTGACGACTGTCTTCACTTAAAATCAGCGACACGCTGGTTACACAAGGCTCGTGCTCTGCTCGTGTCCGCCGCTGCCGTTGTTTCACTAGTCTTTTTGTTATGCCTTAATGGCGCAGTCATTTACATTTTTTATGTGCTGTGAGAGAAAGCACAAGATGCAATGGTTCAGGAGACGCAAACATGCACAAGTTCCAATCCGGGAATTAAATTCACTGAACGCACATGGTCCACCGTGTCTCCGCTAGTATGCGGTTATTTTGTGCGCGGAAAACAGACAGTGGCGAAACTGACCTCTTGGTGTCATCCTGCCCTCAAGCTGAACCGCACCATGACATGTCTTATCTGCATGAACTGGGCTTCGTGTGAGCTTTGAAGCTACGCGATGCGCGGATATAGTATCCGGCAAAGCGCTGCAGGACATAAACAATGGCCCGCCACTGTTCACTTGAGTTTTGTCTCTCTGAAAGCCCCGTGGGATTCCTTGACTCGGGTGTCGGTCCAGGGTGAGGCTCATGCAGCGGCGTTAGAATCGTGGGGACGTGGGACAAAACTGCAGACTGCCCCCGTGTCCGGGAGTCACGTAGCTTTTTCCTCTTCTCAATCTGGAGGAAGATCGAGAAAAAATACCGGAACGATAACATTTGAGAGAACTGCTTCAGTTTGTTTATTTTACCTGTACATAAATAAACACTAATAACCACGACACTTCAAAGAATTGGCTGAAAAACCGTTCCAGATTTTATATTTTCCTGTGTTATAAAAAATTTAAATGGGCCGATGCGATGCATTT
>JABJVR010006178.1:0-12742 GCA_025773905.1 Chitala chitala | reverse complement strand
ACCTCCCCCACCCCCCCCACAGACTGCGGCTGGCACTGAAAATGGTGTTGCTCCACAGAGCCAGTTTGATCAAATATGCATAAAGGGCCCAGGCGCACGAGGAACGCAGAAACACAGAAAGGGCAAGCGTGTCAGTGATACAGCCCTCTGTGCCCACTGTTGTCACTATGCAACGCCCAACACACGGACCGGGCGCTGGGCGAAATCACTACAGCAAGCCTTTCTGCAAGCACAATTTCCTAAAAGCATTCCCTGACACATTCTGCCAGAAATGATCTTTATACACAGTTAACTAAAAGATGTCAGCTGAAACGTTCTTTTCGTTCGCATGTTTAGGGCAAGGCAGGCAGGACTTTTATTTTGGTTCTGGTGTTTTTCAGATGCTCATCCTAGACTTGATTGAGGACCCGACTGCAGGTACCAAAGGGTACAAAACGAGGCTAGTCCCTGAACACGGCTCCAGCCCTCTGCAGCAATCATGATTTCTGTCATTGTTGTAACGATGAGGTCAAACGTGTTATATTTCTTTCAGCTCAACAGAATGGACATTTAATGCACTTACAGCTGCATACACTAACTTCATTAATACAAAGAAAATACAGTTAACATCATTTTAACTAATCTGATGTTTTCCCCCCCTTTATAATTAACTAATTTAAATACTTATGAAACAATAGAGGTACGTATTACATGTATGTTGTAAGTTATTTCTAGGGAATGGAACCTGATTTATGGCAAAATACGTTTGCAACCTACAAGGAATTTGTTCTCTGCATTTAACCCCTCCCCCTGGGGGCACAGTGGCCAGTCACACACGGCACCTGGGGAGCTAGAGTTTTTTTTTTGTGTGTCTCTTGGTCAAGGACACGCTTAGCGCCTGGACTTACCCATTAAGCCAGCAGGCCACCCAATTCAAATTCTCATCCTTTAATCTCCTGGACAAACAAAATCAGTGAAGTTGAGTCCGTTGTGTTACCGCTGCAACCGCACTGATTCCCACCGTCGTGCAGCACGCCCTGTGCCGTAGCTGCACGGGAGAAACGACAACAAAGCTTTTCTTCTTTTTTTTTTTTTCATGTGTTGCATTTATTGATTTTACTCAACTTGTGTGTGGAATGCAACAATTAGCAATCGCGGTGCTAAAGGCGGAGGCTAGCCAGGGCAGGGGGAGGTGTGGCTACGGCATAAGCAACACCTCCTTGGACCCCCTCGTCAGACACCACAGGTGGGGCCCAAAGGGCTCAACAGTACACAACCCCCCCACCAACCAAAGAGCACTGTCGTCTTCATTATCGGCTCCTTACCTCTTTGGGGGCGGGTGGGTGCGGATGTGGGCTTGTCTTTTGAGCCAAGGGAACAATGTCTGTGATAATTTGTTTACAGAGACCGCAGTTTGAGCTGTGTTTAAGCAAAAAACATTCGGAATGCACGGTAGGAATACACATACCTCATGGTTTCTTTGTTTTTATTACCTGTTTAGGGGTTTGTCACTGCTCTGCTGTCGACGACGTCACTCCGGCCACCTCTCTCACCTGCTTCTTTCATTAGCAAGCGAACACCTTTGAAGGTTTCTCCCTTCAATTCTGTTACATGCCTTAACATATGTTAATGTCAGGGTCATTTGACTCATTGTAATATGTTAGTTTGGGTGTGACTGCTACTGTTCTGTAGGTTAGCATCAGCTTGTTGGACATGATGGATGTGCCAATTTCGCACAGCATACCAGCCCGCGCTGAGGAAGGACTCCTGTGTGGAGCAGCTCCTCCGAGCTAAGCAGAGCCACCTTTCAGGGGACGCTTCGAGTGATAGAAAACCAACTTACGCCGACATGTCATACAGCACATGATGTTCACGGCGGGAAAGTGAAGCAACTTTTTAATGGTTGATCTTACTTTTACAGTATTTAACAAAACACATTATGGTGTGACCACGCCGGTCTTAGGACCGTGAGTGAAACAGAGTAAAAATAACGAAAACCTACATCCTGCTGGATAGAAATGTAGGAGCAAAGTCAAGCTAAACTCAATGTCCAATAACCCTCTAGAAAGGAATATTATTAGTTCTTGTGCAGATATCTGATTTTATAGATATTCTGATGATGGCGATCAGGTTAAATCGCTTCTTCAAGTGACATTTCAGCCACTAACCAAGGTCTTGATCCTCAACGTGGGCTGCTGTCCCTGTGATCCGAGTCCCAGGACGGCGCACTCAACGCCAGACCGCCGTGTTGATTTGTGTTACACGCGGCAGCAGTCCTGCTGTACGTGAAGGGCGACTGGGTCCCCTGGGACTGGGAAACAAACCACAAGTGTCAAGGAAAATGGGTCAGTTACACACAGATCTGGGCCAAGAAGGACATGTTCAACGTCTTCCCATGTCTGGATTTAGAACACTCATTAACATGCATTATCGCTATATTACATGTAATAATTAAAAGCACTTTGAGTTACACACTGTACTGTTGATTTTAGTTGTACAATCAATTAGCTTTTCGCTGATGAGTTAATTAGTTGTACCACTGGAGTTTTTTTTTAGTGAGGCCAGTTAACCTCTGTCTTGGCTTTTAAAAATTTGTTCCCTATTTAAGAAACCACGATTAGATATGTGAACTGCAGTTCACTGGAGGATGTTTCTTGTTAAAACATGTCATGTAACTGAGAAACTCAAATAATTCATTTAGTAATTGGTACCCTGGTATAATTATGTTTATATTTACAAGGCCCAATACAATAATATATATGAATGTTTGTATGGCTTTAAGTCTTCGTAAACCTATTTTTCTGCTACTGTTAAAAGACGATGATGATAATCTCTAAATTCCATCTGCTCGATCAATACCATGCTTAGCGCCATTAGTTATCTGGCATTGTGCCAAAAAAACAGGAATTCGGAGTAATTTATTAATATCATTTTTATTTATTTTGCATATACCTTTATCCTAAACAGTGTACAAGTATAACATACGCTACAAGATTGCAGAATGCACATATTCAAACGATTACATTGTTACAGTGTAAACACAATGTAAACACAAACAGTGATTTTTTTTTTTTTTGGCAAACATTACTGAAACACAAGTAAAGGCTGCTCAAATATTAATTATAAGTATAGTAAATTTAACATGATTTTTAGTATTGCTTGAGTTTATTTGATTTAGATTCTGCCCATAAAGATTTGTTTCTAATCCTCCCGTCTATGCAGATAAGTGTCTTCATGTGTGTCAGTGATATAACAATATGCTAATTTGACAGATAATTAGCATATGTACAAGACATGCATTTATTTGCTCAGGGGCAACATTATCAAAGCAGCTTTTTCATTCAAAGTTTTCTTTCTTTTTTTAATCCAGACTTGAAGCCTCCTATTTCCGCTCTGAAAGTCCTCCGGTCCTCACCACTCCCTTGGCAATTAGACATTTTGACAGATCTGTGTCATTTGTGCTCCACTCGAGTTCGGAGGTGAGCTGGCTATCTCAGGGTCTCCCCGAAGCGTCCGCTGCGGCCGCCGCGCTGCGCCTGCGCGCTCCAACCCGTCCCCTTAATCCGCTCGCCTCGGTGCAGGGCTGCAGATTGCAGCTCCCCGTATTTGTTATCGAATAGAGTCCAATTTGTTCCTGGTCACATTTGTGTTCCGTGAAAGGTCTGCAATTTTAGGGGACAAAAAAAAACAATAAGGGCACAGAGTAAGGAGCTTACACGCTGGCAGCCGGGGACGTCTGCTTTGTACATGTAGGGCAGAGCACTAAAAAATGTGGGGCTCTGCGCCCAGTGCAGAGAATCAGGCCGGGGGGCATGTTTCCACTCAGCAAGAGAACACCCGTGCCTGTTAGACAATCCACTCACTATCTCATGAGAAAGAAATGATCCATGATCTCTCTCTCTCTCTCTCTCTCTCTCTCTCTCTCTCTCTCTCTCTCTCTCTCTCTCTCTCTCTCTCTCTCTCTCTCTGTCTCTCTCTCTCTCTCTCGTTCTCTCTCTATATGTCTCTCTCTCTCTCTCTCTCACCCCACTGGTTAAACTCACAACAGGGCAGGTGTGTGGAGGGCATTAAATTAAAATGACATCACTCTCCTAAGTATCCCTCACTGGGTTCTGCCTTCGCTTACCATGGCGACACTGGAATCCCACGAAAATGATGGAGGGGCTGAGAAGAGGAGGAGGGGGAACAGGGTGCCTACCTGTCCACCTCGCAGCAAGTCCACTCTCCATGGAACAGGGTGCCTACCTGTCCACCTCACAGCAAGTCCACTCTCCATAGGACAGGGTGCCTACCTGTCCTCCTCACAGCAAGTTCACTCTCCATTGGACAGGGTGCCTACCTGTCCACATCACAGCAAGTCCACTCTCCATGGGACAGGGTGCGCGCCAGACCACTCAGAGCCACAGGGACAGGGCCAGGACACTGTACCATAATGGCAGCCTGCTTATACACCAGTACATCTGCTGTTTCCCAGACTCCCGTGCAGGTGAGGGAAGAGCAGAATGTCACATGGCAGAATGCCAGTCTCCAGCAAAATGGAGCCGGACTCTGTCTCATCTGTCCCCTTATGTACAGCCTGTCCCCTTATATAGTACTAAATCAAACGTCCAAACATAATTTGTATTTTATATCTAAATTTCCATGAAATGTCAGAATTCAGTTTTCTGCTCCTTGCTGCTAAACTAAAATCTTTTGTGCACTGTTTGCAGTGTTTTTAATTTAGTTTTAGACCAAACCTTATATAAATGTTGAATGATTTTAAAATGGTGTTGCTTTGCTTCAGACTTTTCCGCACTGCAGTTCAGGCTCTTGTTCCACCTCACTGACCTGCCCCTGTTTAAGGGCTCCATCTCCATGAGCTCTTGACATGATCTCAAGTGGGCTGGTAGAATCACAGATACCTTCAGACTGTAATTGAATAGTGGTGCAGTAGCACTCGTATGCTGTGTGTGAACCACCTCTGCTGATTGGTTAAATCACTAACGTGCATTCATGTTTGTCTCCTATTGGCTGCCCACTGAGAACATGGCTAGGGCTGTGTCTCACCCCATGAGAAGCACACCCAGTGAGGCACAGTTGCTGCTGACTTACTGTATGCACTTCGAAACATCTGAGCATCTCTGCTTCCATGTACTCGTCTAACCACGCGGAGAATAACGCCCCCAGGGTTTCTTTTTGTCAATTAGAAGTCCTGTGTGTTGACTCCTTAAACGGCGATGTCCACTCCCACACACTTATTACTTTTCACTTTACTGCCATGGTTTTCATTAATATTTACATTAGGGTTGGGTGGGGGGGTTAAACCTTCCCAGCATCACCTGACCCCATTGTTAAGAGAAAAGCACAACATGCACACGCATATCTATTCCATTTATCTTGGCTCGGCCACTCACAGCATAACCTGTATATGTATTCTTTGCTACGAAACCTGGTGGGTGACTATTTACAATGCTCAGTTTATAAAAGCACGCATTGCTGTCAGAGTACAAACACACAGCGAATGCCATGCCATCTATATTTAAACCGTATACTTGTGCTTTTTGAGTGTCTGGTGTGTCAATCAAAATGTGTTGAATCCTTTAGAATGCCCACGTCCACAAAGAATTGCATTAAACCTTGAGATTTATTACTTTACATATTCCATTAATAAATCAGTCTTTTAAGTCTGTTCCATATGATTTATTAATAAATCAATATATTTAGCTTAGCTAGCTGCTGCAGTCTACCAGTGTACTGTGGGTATAATTTTGCCCCCAGGAGACCACGTTCGCTCTAGTGTGTGTGTGTGTGTGTGCGTGTGCGTGTGTGCGCGTGCATGTACAAATCTGCATGCACGCATGGGCATGAGTGTGTGTGCACTGAGGCAGCATGGGCCATAGATGTAAATGAACGCCTGCAGTGCTCTCATACTGGCCAATAAAACGATGGAGCCCCGTGCTGAGAGCTCCTTTATTGTGTGTTCTATAGGGACCCAGCCATGTTTCACTGAGTGGCCATTTGGAAGATTAACAATAATTCTTCCCTCTGAAATCCATTAGCCTTTCCACTCTCCCTCCCCCCTCTGTCTTTCTGCTCCCTTTCTGCTCTCTCTCTCTCTTTCTCTCTATCTCCTTCTCATGCACACACACACACACACACACACACACACACACACACACACACACATCTTCTCCTCCCTTCCTGCCTCTTGTTAACTTTCTTGACACGGTAATAAAAAAAATGGACAGAGGGGATTTATGACGTTGATCCTGAACTGGCAGCATTTTGCATCTGGTTACTAGGGACCCCCACGGATGGGTGGCCGGAGGGTGTTGTCAGTAGGGGGAGGCAGGGTGGTTTGGAAGGCACCACACACCCTTGCCTGTCACTCACCAGAGAATAAAGGAATCTGGGGGGGGGTAGAGAACGTTAATGTGATGAGGACGAGTTCCACCTATGTAAACAGATGTAGGAGCGAGACCCAGTGGAGCGGGCCTGATACCGCCCGACTCACAGAGCCACTGAGTCTAGACTCCAGATGTGTGTGAGCCGCCACACTAGGGCCAGGTCAGGCCCTGTTGGTAAATTATTACGGCTTTTTCGCCCACTGCACGGGGCAGAAAGAAGGCGCCGACCGAGAAGAACGGGGGGTTAAAACAGAGCTCACAGCTCACAGGGGGACACGCGTGAGCAGCTCACACAAACACGCATGTTCATACAAAAGGCCGACCAGCTTTCTAAAATCCACCTCCTACTTACAGTCCCGTGTTTAGGAGCGGTATGCCTAAAGCTTAACAAATATAAAAAAACTTAATAAACATAAAGAAACCAATTTGCCCGCTTTGCTGCGATGTCGTTGCCGAACACGTAGCTAGGCATGTTTGCAAAAGTAACGCGCTCGTATAAGGTGCAGATCCTATGACGTTTCTGTCGGTTACTCATGCTTTTGCACAATGCCGGCTTTTTGTGTTGGTTTCTTAGCTGTGAGCCATCCAGTAGGTGCCATCTGTCTCGGTCCCACCATCCCAGAAGCCACTGGTGCGTAGGCCTATTGAGAACTTCCAGTGCCAGTGGCCTGGAGTCGGTCGCTTAGGGTACCTAGACAATCTAACCGGTCCACACGTCTGTGCTGTGGCATCGTACCACCGAGTCTTATCGTTTTGTAGTCAGCATTGGTGCCACAGAGAGGTGAGTTCTTGGGTCATCCCAAACTTGGTTTTTTCTTTTAGAGGATACCCAATGGGATGGTATAAAACTGTCTGTTCCAATACGACTGGGTCACCTTCCCATTTTCAGCACATTAGGGCAAGTTTGCACAGTGACAAATGGCCTGTCCCGTGGCAGGGCGCTGGACCGCGTGAGCTGGGGACATACCTGCACATCACGAGTTTATGGGCCAGAATCAGCAGAGTGGGCTTTGGAGGTTAAGGGTCACCTTCAGTACCCATCAGGGAAATCAGGTGTCTGCTGGGTGAGGAACGGCAGACAAGGTGGCAAGTCACTAAAACAGAGACACAGATCATAAAACGGGCCCAATACAGCAGTGACATTTAGAGTTTTGGAGCTTTGTACAAAAAGCTGTTAATTATGAAAAAAGTACTAAAACTACAGAATATTAACAGTCAATTAATGAGAGTGGAAATGTTCCTTTCTTATTAAATCACTGAGTGGTAATCTCTAATTTCAAGGCATTAATTAAATTTATCTTGAGAAGAGAACTGTTTTGCAATTGGCCATGATTCTGCTGTGGAGTTATGGAGATTTCCCACAGTTTCTTAACTTTTTAAATAAATTTACATTATCACTAAAGACTGTGCATGTCAGATTGTCTTATCTAGTCCATTCTTTAATATACATATAACTATCAGGGATTTTTTTATCAGGTTTCGGATTTAAATGCATAATTCTGAAATGCCTTTGCAAGGACAAATAGGCTCAGATTTTATCTGTGCTCATTCATCAAAGTGATGCGTTTTATTTTTTTCCTATTTCTTGTTGCCCTGAACTTCAAAAATACTTATTAAAAAGTACACCCAGTACTTCTAAATGCAGACTTTTATATTTAAATGTTTAATTACCTCTCCAGATGAAAATCATGTATCAGTGAACTGACAACAAATTGATACAGCTGTGAAGAATTGTTCAACCAATCAGAAGGTCCTTTACTAAAGAATCGAGCCAATGGCACATTGTTGTTTTTATTGAGTCTTGCAGGTTGTTGTTATTACTATTGGTTTTCAGATGTCATTCACTCTCAAACACAACACCAAAATGAGTGTGTTATCTGTCAGTTTTAGATGCTCCATCCAGCACACTTTAATAATTCACAAAGCCATGAATGTCGAAGCCTCAGGGATGTAGCAGATGTACACTTTTTGTAACCTCGGCTGACAAGCTCTAGGACAGACCTGCAAGGTGATCGTTGCTAGGAAAGTCCTGGGCCTAGCAACAGGTCGCACCATTACTCCACTGTGTGAGCCGACCTCACGTTCTCTTGCCTAAACAGAAACACATTAAATGAAAATGTAGGTGGCCTCATGAAAAAAACATCACCAAATGCACAGAAAACAACGTAAACAAGCTGAAAACCGGCTGCCTTGGAGAGGCTCAAATAAGAGAACATGATGCTGTTTCTTTTTCACTTGGAAGAGTAGTGGGCAATCCGATGACTTCCAGCAGAAGAGAAAGCTGTGTTGTTTAAGTACTCGGATTTCCATAAAAGAAAGTACAGTGTTTAAACTATGAATCACTAACATATGGTTAAAGAAGTAAAGATGGTTAGTGTTTAATCATACAAGCAGGCTGAGGAACAGGTATATTTTAAAAGCTGAAAGCCTCGATGTTTTTCTTGGCAATATGCTTTGTTAAACTATCTGGATCACACATAAATGATCATACTCATATTTTTTTACAAATAAGATTTCACCACTCTTTTTATATTTTTGTTGTTTTTGTTGTTTTTGTTGTTGTGTGTGTGTGTGTGTGTGTGTGTGTGTGTGTGTGTGTGTGTGTGTGTGTTGAAATTGTGTTGTTTTAAATAAAGTTGATGGAATTGTTGGCTGTAATAACCATAAGCCAGCAGGAGTCAGTTTTATTTGCAGAGAGCCAAGGCTGGCTTTATACTGTTGTCAGTTCCTTACAAGTGACAAAACATTTACAGGGGACGTGATGAAGAGGAAAACCTGCAATTAAATTCCATAAACAGTCCCCCAATTTCACATCATTAGGTTCTAGTGTTACTGAAGGCAACTGCTTTTGCAATTCCATCTTGTCATCAATGACTCCAGAAAATGCTTGATTCTGGGCTACCCACATTGAATCATGTTGAAGCTGTAGGGCAGATGCTGCCGACTGTCTGGTCGGAAATAATCACCGGGTCCAGGCACCACAGGGTTTGCTCACAGCCCAGTTGTTTGTGAAACCACTTAGCAGTTTTCCCAGCAATGGTAACTAGAGGTGCCGTTGAAATGAACATTCACTGACAGTGTTATGTATGTTTGTTTCTTTTTTTTTCCTGCCTTCTGAGAAATCTGTGTTCGCTTGTTGCTCAGTCTGCCAGCTGGGTCACAGGCAAGACTGTTTGAGGAAAGACACAAAAGACACTTTCATCACGATAAAACAATATTCAATACAAATACATCATCGTCTGTAGGAAAAAAAACTATAACGTTTTTATGTGTAAAGTGTGTGAACTTTATGCTCGATATGTGTCAGTTTGTTATGACTGCAGAATTACAACTGCATGCTGCAATGTGTGTGTGTGTGTGTGTGTGTGTGTGTGTGTGTGTGTGTGTGTGTGTGTGCGCGTGCATTTTTATGGCCAAGTTCTCCTGAATATGCCGATGATTATTATAAAACAAACACTAACAGGCATGTCTACAACACAGACAGTCCACATCAGAAACGTTAGCTGGGATAGTGTTTGTACTGGAATTCAGAACATGGAGAATCGATTTGCAAGCGTAGATGCATAAGCGAGAGACGCACGAGGTTCCGGCGATGCAACCGTCGCCGTGTATCCTGCAGCGATTCCCACAGGTCTGCAGGTTGGAGCTGCAGCTTCTCGGCGTGTTTAAAACCACGAGGTGTGAACTCATTTACATACCACGTCAAAACCGTTTCCCGTGTCAAGCTGTTTATTTCCACTTTCGTCGTTAAGTCACCGAGACATAACCGTCTTACTGGTAATTTATGCACTTTACAGAACAGAAGGAAAGCTTAGGAGAAACTCGGGGAAAGTGTATTGAAATTAAATGTGTAATACTGTCCCAGTATTCACACTGCTCGTGGTTATTCTACACATTTTCTTGTTTTACTTCATCACCTAAAGAAGCGACAGCAGCTCTGCATGAACGGCTGTCATCTCACACCTCTGGGGTCATGGGTTCAAAACAGGCGCTTGACAGTGTGTGTGTGTGTGTGTGTGTGTGTGTGTGTGTGTGTGTGTCTGTGTATGCCTGCAATGTGTGCGCATGTGTGTTCATTTACTCAGGGTACACGTATGGGATCAAACTATAGGCTCCAGTTTCCTCCTACAGCCCCCAGTGTATGTGAACTGGTGAATCTGATGCAGCACCAAAGTGTGAAATTTGGACTGAGTCTAGCTAAGGGGTTTAACAACGAATTAACAAATATTGACATGACAATTTTTTAATGTACTTTTTCTTTATTAGATAATTTAACATTACCATGAATGTGCTTATGAATAGATTAACATTTAATTCAAGAGGTAATTACCATTAAGTTAGTTCCTGCTGCAGAGTAAAAACTTAAGTCCCTAGTTTTGGAATAGAGGCTTTTTGCCAGACAGAGATCGGAAAAGTCACCCTTTTTATCATGAGGCTTTTAAAGGAAGCAGAAGCGGAGAGACCAGCAGCTGATGGTACGAGGCAAATCTGACTTTGGCGTTTTTATCCCTAGCATGCTTTTACAGTGACTCCACCTCAAACGGGCCAGAGCTGAAATGTGATTAGTTTTAAATGCTGTACGGCCATGTTGACTGGGATTGTGTTTCAGGAATAACAACTGAACCCATGAATCCTGTATCATATCCTGCCAGCCAAGGGTGCAATCACACCCCATTACTGCACGCACAGATGGAGAGAAAACATGGAACAAGGCGGCTGGGGTGGAAGGGAGGGGGGTGCAAAAAAAATGACTAAAAGATAACCCGTCGGCCTCTTCGATCCACTAAAAAGTTACCGAAGACGTTGGTTTGGGGGTGCCAGCCTTTTTTCACGCAACGCTTGTGACGGAAACCTTGGAGTGCCTGTGGTTCTGTGTTGTGTTCTGACCCAGACCGGCTTGTGGTGGTGGGTGGGCTGTTATTGGAGGGGGTGCGCAGGGTGAAGTAGAGGTGTGGTGGGGGGGTGGCAGAAAAAGGGGGGAGCTTGGTGCTGCCGTCGCACCCAGCTTGTTTGGATAAGGCCCGGCGGAGTGTGTGGGGGAAGCAGCATGAGGCATCACACCTGGAGGAGAAGACAAGACGCGGTAGCAGGAGAGCGGCTCCAGGAAGTCTGCCCAGCATCTGGAGTGGATATGAGCAGCGGCAGCTCCAGACCTCTCACCATCTCCCCCCCCAAACACACACCCCCCCACCTCCGACTCGCTCGCTGCTGCCTGAAAACGGAAAAGTGAAACAGATATCAAGGAGGTGTTCGTGCAACTCTGTGTGTGTGTGTGTGTGTGTGTGTGTGTGTGTGTGTTGTGTTTTACACTTATCTACGTCAAACTCCTTGGCTACTCGTGGCCAACGGGGCAACGTCCAAAGTAAAACCGTTTCTAGGGCCGAATCTTTGGAATTTTACCTGGGACTTTTAGTCATTTGTCATTTGTTTTTTCTTTCCTTTTTTCCCTCAGTTCTCACACACCACGGTTTTGCCTGTCACATTTTCCAGATTGTAGGGGCTTGACAGGCCCTAACAATGACACGCTAACATCATTCCCACACATCGCTTATCAGCGGTCAACCTGACAACCGCCACCCCACTTCCCCTCCCTGTCGCCACACAGAAAAAAGTCTCTTCACTAATCCAAATGGGCCAAGTCACTTCTGCACATGGATTATGGGTAATTTCCAGAATGTTCCATCAGATTTTATCAGATGTAATTATATCTTTTAAGCAGATAGCCTATAAAATACATACATGTACTTTTTAATCCATGTCACTAAGAACTATTCGCGTTAATCAAATTCAATGCATGCAGGAAAGTATTAAATTTTGGTCCATGGAAATGAAGGGTATTTACTAAAGGTTGCATCATTGTGGCTGTGATTTGGTTGCAGTGGAAGCCATGTTCTCTGTGGGGCCACTCTGGTTGGCATAGCCATGGTTGCAGTTTGCAGGAACATGAAAAACGGGTCTGCGCTGTTTGCTGGGACCGACACAGCAACCCGGTTCTGCCTGTGTCCTACTTGGCCGTCTCCTGTCAAGGCTGGATGGCTTTACCAAACTGCCACTCCAGAGAGGTGGAACTGGGAACACGCCCTACCCCAACCTGAATCGAAGAAACGGGGGTCTGAACAGAATCTGCGAGCCTGCTCCTACTGGGCACCGTCACACCTTGGGGCAGGAGCACTCCTGTCGAGTACCTAGAAAACCTCATTTGACCGAGCAAGTACGTAACATTGTCGGAATATGTGTTTTCACAAAATGTGGCAGAGACGTATTATGTCAGACACGGTGTGGAAAAGGTGCTCCAGGACAGTTTGTCTGTGTGTGTGTGTGTGTGTGTGTGTGTGTGTGTGTGTGTGTGTGTGTGTGTGTGTGTGTGTGTGTGTGTG